>PTRB01000230.1:0-37909 GCA_025094155.1 Lichtheimia hyalospora FSU 10163
GAGAGTCTTCTTGAACATTGTTGATTTGAATAAACTTGAGTTTGTTGATGATTTCAATTGCTGCTTTTTCCATTGCTCTTTTATATCTTTTGGTGCTCTACTGGAATCATTGCATGAATACGGGGATAATCGGATATCAAGTTTGCAAGTTGAACAAGTGGTTGTACACTGGATCAATAAAGGATTAGCGACTTGAAATACAACATGCTTCTTTTGCTATTTAGGCTAGAGACATGAAGCTGACATTCGATCCAAGCCGTATGTGGTGTAAAAGTGGTCACTGCGCCTCAGGTACCTGAAGTTTGCTACTGTTTGTGTTGGTGCTGCAAAAGTGGTAGTATCACGACAACTTGCGCAAGAAGGAACTCGTTTAATTATCACAAATGAAGCATCTTGGATGGTTGAACAGGGGTTACCATCATTCTCGATCAATCATTGCTTTGAGCTGCGCCCCACTTTGACAAGATTTTATGCACACAAATAAAGGTTGCACACTGTATTAATGCGTTGTGGCGTTGGTGATCTACTATTATATTATGTTGAAAGCAGATTCATCAGCACAGCCCCAATGAGCATATTGTTGTTGCGAGAAAAGGTTCATTGACGTAGGAAACTTCATGATACTCTTCCATGCAAAACCCATGAGAGTTCATAAATGCAATTGAGATTCTGAGTGCAGCTTCCAATATGAGGAGGAAAGCGCTATAAACAAAAATGAATCATACGGATGGTTGTTCCAAAAAACGAGGACATGATTTCTAGGTGTAACAACTCATAGCATATGGCTTTAACCAAATCAACCCAATTTTGAATACTAATGGCTTCTTTGATACGAGCATGTGTTAACAAAATGAATTCCCCGAGAAGCGGACAAAGAAGAATAGGAACACAGAATGCTGCAAACAGTAGTGGTGGGTATAGAGGGTACTATTAGGAGATTTATAACAAGTTGACCATTTCGGGTTAATAAGGTATTACAATGGTTTTTCGCACTAAGGCGTTGGCATAGCAACAGTGCTCGGATCCAATAGCAGACACCTGTCCTTAACAAGGCACGAACAGCAAGCCAACTTGCATTGGCAGGCGTGGTGCACATGCAGGCACTAATCATCTTCGGATATCCAGCATAGCGATACATCAACTATAGCTGCAGTATCAATGGTTAGTAACAAGATTTAGAAGTGAGCAATGTACTTTAATAGCATGATTGCCATCCACTCTCTGCTACTGCTCATGCGCCCTTGTACAGATAACCAAACACCTTGGGTACGCAAAAAGTGAACATAATGGAGATAGTGTGTATTATTACCAAGATATATGAAAGACAAAGTGGATTGACAAAAAGCTTTATTATACAGTGCACTATACTCCTCTTCTTCACGCACTTGTTATCGAGCGATATATCTTCATTCCATTGTAAGAATACCAATGAGCATTATCCAAGATTATTGCTCTTAAAATACTAACATACTTTTGCATGTTGGATAGTATACAATTGCACAACACACTGGATAACTTCTCAAATCTAATGCATAGCAACGCATGAAAGTTCACCACCTCTTTCTTGGTGATTGTAATATTGTGTCACTTTACCTTCACAACTGATACTCCTGATCATGCATCATCGACATCTTGTGCCTATTATAGACAATAGGCTCATATATAGAATCTATCATACCACCATAACCAAATCATCGGGATAATTGAAGGAGTAGTTTATGTAGTAAGGGTAACGATTTATTGAAGGATATTCAGCATGTTGTGTTATACAAGCGATTTAAATAAGGTGTAGAGTGTAGAACAGATGGTATGGCTTCTTGTATGCGAACAAGCTTCTTAGTTGCAGACACAGACATCGTTCTTGTTGCAGTGACCACCATGGATATTGCCTTGCTTGACACAGTGGGCGCTGCACAAAGCGTTACCACCACCACCGCTGGGGAGAAGGTTACCAAGTTGGCAGGTGCTGCGCTTGTCAAGAACAGGAGAGGCAGAAGCACCAACGATCATGGAGATGGCAAAGATGAGAGCGAGAGTCTTCTTGAACATTGTTGATTTGAATAAACTTGAGTTTGTTGATGATTTCAATTGCTGCTTTTTCCATTGCTCTTTTATATCTTTTGGTGTTCTACTGGAACCATTGCATGATACGGGGATAATCGGATATACCAAGTGTGTAAGTTGAGCAGGAAACAACACATTGAATCAATAAAAAAGGATTAGCGACTTGAAAATACAACATGTTTCGTTTGCTATTTAGGTTAGAGGAAGTATGTAATATAAGGAATCAACCCATATTTCCAAATGTAGCGAGAAAGTGGTCACTGCGCCTCAGGTACTGGGTGTGCTGCTACTGTTGTCTAATTTAAGCTAGTGCTGTAAAGTGACAGTATCACGACAGGTTGCGCAATGAGATTGACTCAGGCACATCACCCACTATTAATTGATCGACGCACACTTACTCGCCACAGAATGAATTAGCCACTTTAGGTCAATTCCATTCTCGCTGCGCCCCACTTTGACAACTTTATGCAAATCATCGTTACACTAGATCACCGATTCAACCACAAAAATGGACACATGTTCGAGTTTTATTAACTGTTGGCACTGGATCATTACACCGAGACAACCTATACATTCATCATAATAATGAGAAAGCATGGGTCCCAGCATGGTGTGGAAAGTTCCCAAACGTTAAAATATCACCTTCGAACCTTGTACTTCGCTATACGAAATCTCCGCTACCACTAACTAATCTTGGGAATACGTGTTCTGGAATCGTGGGTTGCTATGGTTACTGCTCGCTATGCCGGTATCATCCCAATGGTAGAAAATGCTTTTGTATTCAGCCAAAAGAGATTGTGTCTGTTGTCTTGCAGTCAAGGATTTGAGTATACATAATAACATCGTTTGATTTGCATGCACGATCGTCAAGCAATGTTGATGATAATCCCGCATGGCATTAAGCATAGGACAAACAAATTGGCATGTACCAATGCTTATTCCATTTAATGACCGCTTGCAACGAAGTATGTTTGAAAATCATGTGGTGCTTGATACTGCTCCGCTGCTATTGTTACAGCGTCTTTTTTTATTATCGCAATATCCATATCCTCCCCAAAGGATCATGCAACAGTACGATCAAACTTTACCAGCTCCAATAACTGTGTTGACAAGAACAAACATTGACGTTAGCATCAGGTAATATAACTTAAAACTTTGCTGCAAAGCTCCAATACAACATGATGCTGTTGTGCTAAATTGAAGCAATCCACCTTAGATCAACCTAGCCAATCATCCATATCATGTAATACTATTTTTGAACTATGGCTGTGCATCTCTAATTTCTTGATCCTTCTCTTCAGGACATGACTAAATCGCCTTGATATGTTAATTGAAGTCATATTAGGTTAAGACTGTATCATGCTATAATTGAAGCATACCAGAAGAGCTAGCTCATCCACGGAGACCAGAGCATCTGTGCCCCCCAGTTGGGATTGCCAAAATTCAGCACTTGACACAAGCAGTAGGTTGCACATGCCATGAACCTATTATCAATTTTCCGGTTAGTGAATTGACCTTGCCCAACGTGCACATTTCCCAATACCATGTTTGATGTTGCCTATGTCTGCGCCTCACTGGCACTATCTGGACAAAGATCGGGGTGCACTTCCGTCTATGCAGATAATTTTATATCAACCGAAAGCACAAGATCATGCGTACACATCCTCTAAAGCTAGAATCCTGGACTCTGTATATCCGATAGATCACCAAGACTAATCGCATACGAGTATATTCGTGATCTTCCTGGCATCATGTGATGCATACGGAGTGCTCTTATTGATATTCCTAGCCTGTATAATATGACATGCGCTCCCAGCTCAGCATGGCAAGAGTTGTTGGTTATTTGGTGGCAGCTGCTACGTTTAGAATACATTACTACGCAACATTTGTACTTGTTTGAATATGCTTGCTTAAAGAGATTGACTATAATATTATTAGGAATCCCATTATGATGGGTGAACTCTCGACTTCACTTTTGGCAA
This sequence comes from Lichtheimia hyalospora FSU 10163, assembly GCA_025094155.1. Classification (NCBI taxonomy): domain Eukaryota; kingdom Fungi; phylum Mucoromycota; class Mucoromycetes; order Mucorales; family Lichtheimiaceae; genus Lichtheimia; species Lichtheimia hyalospora. The sequence continues at coordinate 4,047 of PTRB01000230.1, forward strand.
AATGATCAAGTGAGAACTAATCCCTTAATCATCCTGATCAACTATTGCAGTCAATCTTTATATGAGCAGCATAGATTCATCGTTTATGACAAGGTGACTTCGTTGCTCGAGCTGATGATGTTATATATAAGTCAAAGGTATGTTTACGAACTATGTGATCAGCTTTTGGCTTATAGCAGCTGCCACGCATTGTTTGATCCATTCAAATTATAACGATCGCTGAACAAATATTAAAGAGTGTCATTCGAGTGGTCGTTAAGCACATCATTTTCTATGTCTAATAAAGCTCTAGTGTACTGAATCGCTTGAACCAAAGGGGGAGATTGCGGAGAAAATATCAGTGTGGAGAAATCCACTGATTGAAGACCCTTTTGTATTTGCCAAAATATGCGCTGCTACTCTTGACTGTAGAAACAAGAATCTCTTTCATATGTTCGAAGTTTGATCTTCTAGCGCCGAAATACTTTGAATCAAGGAAGGACGGGAGCATATAGAGAGTGCCTTATAATGAAGATAGTTAAGCTTCAGTAATAAGCCTACCACTTTTTGGATGTGTTTGACAAAATTTTATTATAAAACTCCACACACTTAGTTTAATGACCCACCAGAGTGGTAGATATTCAACCGAAGAAATGTTTCCACTCAATGTGCATCACGACATGCAAAGATACACACAAGTCAATGCCTAAAAGCTAATCTGCATCCACATATGTAAGACAAATGAGTTATGGGTGGAAATAGAAGGGATCATGATTTATTAAAAGATCTTGATATTCGAGTAGATGACAAGCGATTCTTCAAGCATTTTATGAGGAACACAAGTGAGGATCTTGAATATAAGCTTCTTAGTTGCAGACACAGACATCGTCATCGTTGCAGTGACCACCGTGGACATTGCCTTGCTTGACACAGTGGGCGCTGCACAAAGCGTTACCACCACCACCGCTGGGGAGAAGGTTACCAAGTTGGCAGGTGCTGCGCTTGTCAAGCTCAGGAGAAGCAGAAGCACCAAGGACCATGGAGATGGCAAAGATGAGAGCGAGAGTCTTCTTGAACATTGTTGATTTGAATAAACTTGAGATTGTTGATGATTCCAACTGCTGCTTTTTCCATTGGTCTTTTATATCTTTTCGATTGAACCCGACGTAACTACTTGTACACTGCCAAGACGCTTAGATCCAATAACTCAACGAGAGGCTGTGCATTCAACAAAACCGCTTAAGGATTAGCAAATGGAAAAATAACCATCGTCTCGTCTTCATCTGCAATTTGGGTTAGAGGAATAAAGGAGTTCATTGGATCCATGCCGTATGTGGCATGTGCAAACTTGTAGCTGCGCCCCAGATACAGGATGTGTTGCTACAATCGCTTGTTTGAACCAGGCAAGTGGTATGAAATGATATTCTCTTGATAGCTTGCGCAAAAGTTGACGTGCACATGCGTCACAATTGATTTTCGTGATCGACGTACATGGACACTAGCCACATGCCAAAGTTACTCTAATTGCCTAGTTATGGTGCATTTCTCTATGGCTGCGCCTTAGTTTTACATCGTTTATGCATAAGATCACAATATACTTGGTCATATGATGTTCTTACTTTGATACTCCACTTGACCGCTAGAGACACACGCTTGATGAGATATCAATCGTGCTATGCATCAGAGGTGTTACATACAGGTCCCGACTTGCTCATGTGCCCATTTCATGCAATAGGTATATTCTTGAGTACAGTCCCATATGATGAGCATAATATTGGATCTTTCCATGATGCGTCTCATTCATTTTGAGTCACATCAATGTCCTATTTGGTGTTGGATGATAATGTGATGACGGTACTAAGTTCACTTTGGCCGAGCGCATTTTCGTTTGTGTGTACTAATCATCTATACTCTGCTTTTCCTTTACTAACACCTTGATACCATCACTTGTCAACGGCGCTCTACTAGAGACTTTCGCGTATCTAATATATGAATCCATGTTGCAAGCTTTATATGGAACAACCACTTTATGTACTGAGCAAATGTACTATAATAAAAGATACATAACGAAACCTATGCTACCAGCCATGTTCGATCATCTTCTGCTCCACATATTCTCGAAAGCTATCCGATGACGAGAAGGCTACTGATGTTAATGAGACCGTTCAAAATGCAGCACTTCCATTTGATCATATGTCACATATACGTGGATAGTAAATAGGAGTAGGACGACCAAGGATGGAATCCGCCGGTGTATCAAGCAATTGATCCAACGTGCTTATTCTTCATTCAAGCATGAATGGTGTGGTTTTTTATGTCAACATCTTAATATTCATCATCGAACAGTGACATCAATCTGCTATCGTGGTACTTTCTTTAGTCATCTATCGCGTGCTGTGATCATATTACAAAAGAAACATGCATTTGTCAAGGTATACAAACCACGTCCAAAAACTTTGCTACTTGATATCAACGCATCTCCTGAAAAGGCAAAGATACCAATCGATAAGAAAAATTCCATGCAACAAGAGTCAATGCATAATACGAGAATTCCCTTGATTGTTTTCGCTACATGTGGAGCGTACTGGAAGTGTAGAAAATTGCAACATGAGGAACAATGAAACTTCTGACAATGATGACAGCTACCATCCAAGGAAGGAGACAATGAACGAAAAAAGGGGCTATTACTGGAAGGACCATTACATATTAACACTAATCACTCATTCGCTGTTGTGATTTGAAACCAACAATGATCCCAAATAATTATTGGCGTAAGTAATGATCGAGATGAACACTCGAACAAAAAAGTGACAGGTCTCTTTGAGATTATGTTTCTTCTGGTACGGTAATCCAATGCTTATATCGGGGGTACAGGAGTATGCCATTACAGGAAGATGTGAGTGGTGTGTATATATGATACATGTATATGTATGTGGTTGTTTACGGTCATAAATGGTTAATATGCGAAGACGATCAAGTGCGTGTATTGTTATGAGAGGATGATAGGTAATTTTTAACTGTGATTCTCAGATGACAGGTTATACCTGTAACATCACAATGCCGTATCCTTAATGATAATGGGAAGAAAGGATAGAAACGACCATGTAGTACGCAACACAAATCCAAGATCAGCGTCAATTTTCATAGCTCAAGCCGTCAAAACAATCACAAGCTTCACTATGATTGTGCTCATTATGTATGCCACGTACACTGGCGACTTTGTGTCATTCATCTGCAGTGACTTTGTTGGTCGCCATCTTATCTGAAGCCTGTGCACTGATCGTTATTACATAATCTATGTAGCTGTGGAGTAGCTTTATTTCAAAATGCCTTATAAATTGATTTCCATGGTTCTCCACGCATGCATCTAAGGCATGTTTATTAGATGTCGAGTTTTATGGTACGTGTAGAGTCGCTGAATATCGTCAGCAATAGCAATATGCAATCTGGGACCTTGACCAAAAGAGCAAGCGATAAGCTGAACAAGCTTATTCAAAAACACATTGTGTTTAATCATGGATCGGTTAAAAGCAACAGCTTCAGCACTTGATGGGTTTGTGCGATTGGAGCCGATAAGAGACAAAATTGTATGTCAGATTATCCATTGCGTGATATGAATGCATGATTGTTTATGTTTGAGAAAGTTTTTCCTTGCGAATAATGATAATGACAGGTCGTTGGGTATTATTCTCTTACACTGCGAGAAGCTACATATATGTTAATCAGAAAGAGGAGGCACGATTGCTACCGCGACGCCGATTCCTATTGCACACAAGCAGATCCAGCTCTCGGTATCCCATTATTATCAACATGGTCTATGTATACATAGCTACCCCAAATCAGTAACACGTGGCATAACAATATCATAGCGTTTATACCGATTAAAGCTTTCTCAGAATTCTTTGGGATAATATGCAAAGGTGATAGAAACTATGGCAATCAACGCGAAACAAGATTAAAATAACTGAGACATTAGCACTGACGTTGATCAGTATCATTGGGAAATGAGCAGTGGATCTCAACAAAAAACAGAAAAGCTCACTCGAATATTAAAGATTGTTGGTAGAGTCTTTATTGCTTGATATATATCAAAGTCGGAACCATCACAATCCCAAGAACATAATTGGCTTTCATCATCTTGCGGATAAATACTTCCGATGATTTGTGCTTGTGAGGGAATCCATCAGCATAAGGAGGATGATCCCAAGTGCTCTCCCAATTTCAAAGGGATTGTTCACTGTACGAAGCATTCATATGGAGAAGGGTGTATGCCATATGGGTATGCCGGTAAAACGACTTCCAAAACACTGGAGAGTGACACTGCATTGTCATTCGGCAAAACATAGCCGATTGAGTTGGCGACGATCGGCAGGGTTTAATGCTGTAAACTCCCCATATAAAAGAAATGAAATTGATCCAGGGACCATCATCTATTCTATCCCATTATCAAAAAGATGCTTGAAACCACCTCACTTATTGTGATATTGAAACGTGACAGTGAAGATATCGAAAAGAACGGCAAGATTATCAACTTTGGTTCAAGTGCTTCCTTGGATACGGTATGCGAACTTGCCATGGAGAAGCTTGGTATTTCTTCCAATGTACCCTTGTCCGATATTATACTTTTGGATACTGCCGGTCAAACCATCAATACTATCGATCATGCACGACAACAGCAAATCATGTATGTTGACATGAAGTCACAGATCAAAGAAGTCGTTCCTGGTCCACCCAAGTTCCCATTTATTGGATCTGTTGGATCATTACTTCCACACTAGTAAGCAGGTGATTCTCTATCATGCAATTTGATGCTAAAATATGTATAGTACATACGCATGGATGAAGTTGTTTGAAAAATATGGTCCTCTTGTCAATTACTCCGCTTTTGGTGCGGAAGGCTATGCTACCAACGATCCTGTTATCGCTGAAATATTTGTAAAGGAATCCGAGTACTTTACCAAAAAACCCATATACGATCTTCTTGAAATCAGAGAGTTTGCTGGAGATGGCTTGTTTACCAGTGACACAAGTGAAAAGAATTGGGAGCTTGCTCATAAGCTTCTTATGCCTGCATTCAGTCCACGTGCTATCAAGGTGAGAATAACATGCATGCAAGGATTTTGATTAGAATACGGATAGCTTATACATTTATATTAGGCATATCTACATGAGATGGGTGAAATTTCCATGCAAACGATCAAGACGCTCGAACAATACCAGCCCTCTGAAAAAGTGGATATTCTCGATTGGACCACTCGTTTGACATTTGAAACCATTGGACGCTGCGGTTTTGGTTACGACTTTGGGTTACTTGACTCAAGAGATGCGCCTGCCCATCCTTTTATTGAAGCTATGGGATATTGTCTCAACACAGCTGTTATTCGATCCTTCAATCTAACCATATTCAACAAGCTGTCATTCGAGCGAAATCGTCGCTTTGATGAATATGTCCAGCTCATGAATGATACAGTGGCTCAAGTAATCCAAGAGCGTAAAAATAGCCCTGACGCTGGTGACATGACCAAGGACTTGATGGGATTTATGTTGAATGCACGTGATGAACACAATCTTGGGCTTCCGGATCAAAACATTATATACCAAGTCATCACTTTTCTTATAGCAGGACATGATGTAAGTAATCTTTTTCAAAGAATCGCGAAACTAGGTCATTAACTTTGTTATCCTGATAGACTACAGCAAATACGCTTGCATGGATGTTTTACGAGTTGTCACGCAATCCAGAAGTCGAGGCGAAATTGTTGCAAGAGATTGCAGATGTTGGTATCACACATGACGAGATACCTACCGTTGAACAAATAAGCCAGCTCAAGTACTTGCACAAGGTGATCAAAGAAACTTTACGAAAGTATCCACCGGTTCAAGTCCTTATCAAATACTGCAAGAAGGATTGTGTTGTTCCTGGAGGTTATCTCGTCAAAGCAGATGCTTCTGCAGAAGTGAATGTGTTCGCCTTGCATTATAATTCAAAGATCTTTCCTGACCCTGAGCGCTTTGATCCTGAGAGATTTTCTCCTGAAGAGGAGCAGAAACGTTCTCAGTTTTCTTGGCTTCCTTTCAGTACTGGTCCACGTGGATGTCTTGGTATGGCGTTTGCTATTCAAGAAATGAAGGTAGTGGTACCTATGCTTTTACACAGATTCAAGTTCTTTTACGGTAAGTTGATTCAATTTATTCTTTACATATACACATATTCATTACTATTCTTCTATCTATAGATGGTCCTGATGTTCATTTTGATGGATTGCAACCCACTACCAAACCAGTGGATTTTTTTGTCAACATTCAACCACGCACGGATATGCCAGCACCGAGATCACCAACGACTGCTGCTGCTGCTGATGCCCTTGCCAAATCGAGAGATAACAATAAACCCAAGGCAGTCATTCCCGAATCCAAGTCTATTGCTGAGCAAATGGCATCTCGTCCTGCTGCTGAATTGCCTCCCATCACCTTTTTGTTCGGTACACAAACTGGCACTGCTCAAGATTATGCATCTCAACTCGCATCTCAAGCACATTCATTTGGTTTCAAGGATGTTAAGCTTAGACCCATGGATAAGTGGGATATACTTGATGCTGGCAAATATGAACCAAGAGAGTCAGGAAATCAAGAATTGGTGGTAATTTGTACAGCAACCTATAATGGTCAACCACCCGATTCAGGTGAACGGTTTGACAAGTTCCTTAATGACAAGACCAAGGATCTACAGAACAATGGCGATTTGTTAAAGTCACTCCGATATGCCGTTTTTGGTCTTGGTAACAAGAATTGGCGCACGTACCAGGCTTTTCCTAAAAAGGTCAATGACAGCCTTGAACGTCTTGGTGCCGAACGCTTCTTTGATTGTGGACAGGGCGATGCTGACAAGGATATGGATGCCGACTTTAACGAATGGTAATAAGTTTGGATCACGGATAATAAGGAAACGGTGCTAATCTTTGTAATGCTTTAGGTCTGCTCACTTTTGGGTGCATTCATTGAGACAATTTGGTCTTTCTCTTCCTGAGAGCCATTCGGTTGTGCCTTCAGCAAGTATGGGCATGGAGAACCAAAATGTCAAGGTCAACTTTATCAATCCTGCTACTGATGCGTCTAAATGGGAAGCTGGTGCAACCAATCATAGCAACAAGTACAATGCTACCATACTTCGCAACGAGGAACTACAGCAACCAGCATCCAATCGCAGCACGCGTCATATTGAGCTTGATATATCAGCATTGGAACCCCTTTGCGACGATGGATCATTATTTGTGGCAGGCGATCATTTGGAAGTTTATCCTGAAAACGATGCAGAGATTGTGGAAGCCATTGGTGTCAACTTTGGATGGGTGCTCGACTCTGTATTTGAAGTGGATCCTGACAGTCTTGATAATGTATCATCTCGTTCACTTGCAGCATCTATTCATGGTCCATGTACTATCCGCAATGCTCTTACTTATTATGCCGACATCTCATCACCACCCACACGCACTATGTTATCCATCTTTGCTGAACAATTACGCGCTGCTTCAGCTGATGAAACAGCTCAAGTATTCAGCAAGCTTATTATGCCTGACAATCCTGAATATGCTTCCTTTATTGAAAAATATCGCACCATTCTTGATCTTCAAAAAGGTTTCCCTCAAGTGAAGCGATTGGATTTGGCACAATTTATGACAGCTGTGGGTGTTATGCAACCACGTCGATATTCGATTGCTTCATCTCCTCTTGCTAATCCAAAACAAGTTGCCTTGACTGTGGGTGTGGTTCATGATGTACTCAAGGATGGTCGTGAATATTATGGTTTGGCTTCTTCTTATATGGCTCGCAGTGCTGAATCTACTCAAGTACGAGCTGCATTAAAATCATCCAAGAGCAGTTTTGAATTGCCATCCGATCCCAAGGTGCCTATTATCATGATTGCTGCTGGTACAGGTGTATCACCTTTCCGTGGATTCTTGGAGGAACGTGCTTGTCAACGTAAGCAAGGTGAACAAGTAGGCAGTTGCATGCTTTTCTTTGGCTGTCGTCGCAAGGATCATGATTTCATCTATGATGAAGAAATGCAACAACATGTCGATGATGGTGTCTTGAATGGCTTGTATGTCGCCTTTTCACGTCAAGATCAACCGATGAAATATGTGCAACATCAATTACTGGCTCAAGCTGTCAAGGTGTGGAAACTGCTTCAGGATTCGAACGCTTCGGTTTATGTCTGTGGTGCGGGTGCTATGAGCCGTGATGTTCGACGCACTTTCTATTCGATGGCCAAGAGCTTTGGTCAAGCAAGTAGCGATGAAGAAGCCGAAAGCTATATTCATGATTTGATTGAACAAGGACGTTACAACGAAGACGTTTGGGGTTGAAATAATAGCATTCTCAATTATCATCACATATCATCTAGACAGCAATAAATTATAATCACTCATTTGAACGGTATATGCAAATTATCACTATATTCCATGCTATAAAATACAATATAATAGTTATATTACCGCTGATACTGCTTTACTCCACTGTTATATACATGAGTAGTTGATGTTGTAGTTGAAGGTTTTGCTGAAGATTGTGATGAATCTCGGTTCTGTCGTTCTGCTGATGAGTTATTGCCACCACCACCACCACCAACAATGCTCCCACTACTGGATGAACTCGAGAGTAATACGATATTGCCACGTGACAAAACATCTTGGCTAGTGGGTTTGACCAATAAATGATGCGTGTGATTTTTACCAGGTTTATCGGCTTGGCAAGTTTCAATACTTTGGACCCACTCATCTTCCAATACTTGGCTCACGAGTGCACGCAAGTGGGGATCAGGTTCAAGAATCTGTGCAATTATGGGTCGTGATAGCCGTGGCAAAAGACCTAAAAGACGAGCTGCACCACGTGCACTGGGTGTTTGGAAATTCTTGAAGGATTGATCTTTTGCTGGATGAGCAATACGCCAAGGGAAGCGACGAATAATCATACAAATGTAAATCACTGCACAACTCCAAACATCAGCTTTGCGTGCATCGTACTGCTTTTGAATGAATTGTTCCGGTGCAATATAAGGATCAGAGCCAGAGATACCTTTTTGTAGCATCTTACATTAGTATCCATCTTTTCATGCAACACCTTGTGCTAATAAACATACCTTTACTTAAATGCACATTCTTATCATAAGGGTATTTGAATACTGTAGCACATCCAAAATCAATAAGTTTGACAATACCACGCTCATCGAGAACAATGTTGTCAAGCTTAAGATCACGATGAGCAATCCCAATGCCATGCAGGTACGCTACACCCTGTAGCATTTGACGCCAGCAGCAAGCAATCTCGTCTCGTGACATTTGTCCGCTCATGACAATATTGAACAAGTCATTTGGAGCGTATTCCATGATTTCATAAAATGCTGATCCTTCTCGTACCATATCCAAAGTCTCAATCACATTGAGATTGTGTAAAGTGGATCCAATGCAAAACTCGGCTGTCACTTTTTTGACGTATTGTTTCTCATTTTCATTGGGCGCTCGTTTTCGAAACTGCTTGACAGCAAATGTTTTTCCATCCGTATGGCGTCTTATCAATCGTACAGATCCACCTGCACCTTTTCCAACAAAACGCCCTAATACAACAATCATCATCATTATTAAAGCAAACTCTGTTTGATCACCCATTCACATCTTACCCCATTTTCCATAACGTGCTTCCAGATCGGTATTAAACTCATTCGCAAAAGAGAGTCCTGAATGACGACTTGACGAGATACTTAGGGTATCATCTGGAGCAGGTGGTGGTGGTGATTGCTGAGCACCATTATCACGCAGGTTCTTATCAGGTTTTTTGATAAGCCGTTTTAAATCATGGAAGAGGGTATCCTTTTTCTTTTTGGTATTGGACGTGGGTTGCTGATGATGGAAATGTGTTTGCATATACCGGTTGTTATACCGGGGCTTATTAAACACAAACTGCGACGGTGTTCCAGGTGGTGATGGTGATGATGTACGTGAAGGTGGTCGAGACGTTGTTTGTTGTTGATAAGTTGTACTACCCACTGTGCTCTTGACACTATCATCTGCTGTTATTTGAACTGCTGGCACATCTGCTGCTGGCTCGGGTGTGGATGCTTTACTGGATTCCTTTGGTAGTTCACCAGAATCGCCACCACTGCTACCACCACTTGCATTGGTCATGGATCGTGGTGTTTCGGGTGCTAAATGATGATGGTGGTGGTGATGGTGATCAAGTGGTGGTCGATGACGTTCATGAATAGGTGTACCAGGCATTGATATATCTGGAGTGATGTTTTCAAATTGATGCACACCATGCTTATCACGAAAGATTTTGGCGGGTTCTTCGAAATTGAGCGATTGCATCCGAGAGCTTAGCTGTTGCTCAAATTGACGTTTAGCATGATCGGAATGGGATGGTTCATTATATACTGAACGCCAACTCTGTTGTGATTGATGATCCATCACTTATTGACAAGGTGGATAGAAAAGAGTGCAGGGGAGAAAGAACACACACGCACACGTATACTGAGAAATGCAACCAGAGAAAGAAAGATCAATGACGGGGTTTGTAGAACTGGATCACAAAATTTAAAACCCTTCGGGTATTTTGGAAGCACGGCTATCATGCATCACCATAGCAACACTGATCTGTTGCATTTCAGCAACTCATCTTATGTTTCGAAACATATGAGATGGGACGAGCATGTTATATTCACTCATCTTTGCTCAACTAGCAGATCGAGAAGATCATGCAGTTGGATCGATTGGATCGATCACAATACATTACCCATGGTTATTGTGGTACAAATCATGCATGCATTTTCATCCTATTCTACTAATGCCAAAGTATATGGTGGCGAGAACATCCCGAAGTCATAAATGAGCCGTCAAAATTGAGAAGCGATATGAACTACAAACAAACAAACATACATGCAATATCAAAAATGATATCATCCCGTTTTTCAGCCACATACATCACACGTCACCATGCATAATAGATCCACCAAGTGAATGAATGCATGACATATATAATGCAAAAAAAAAGTAAGCGAGTATTTGTACTGATATTATTTACAATGGTGGTAAGGGGTATATATGTACAACTTCAATGCCAATCATACTACATGAGCTCAGACGATAATCCTTTTGCGAAATCAAGTACCATGATACGCCTATCATGACCAGCACTATGCAGATACACACATTGTCAATCATCCCTTTCCTCCTTGAATAGTAGCAGTAGTGACATACCTGATAATGGATGAATGATTTGTCAATACCGAGAAAATCTTGCCTTCATGACCACTCTGGAAACTTAATGTGCATTTTGATGTTTGAGCATCCCACACCTTGATGACCTTGTCATATCCAGCTGTAACCACTCGACCCTGGTAACCATGAAAACTTAGTCCCTACACATCCTCCTAATGACATTTGATGATTACTTACACCAAAGTAATGAATTGATCTCAAAACATCAGTGTGTCCCGAGTTGATGACTTTGCTTGTAATAACTTGATCTTCCTCCAATGTCCAAATCTGGATATTCTTCTGCAATCCACATGCCCAAATACACCATTTGTTTCCTTTTGGTACCACTTCCAAACACGAAAGCCCACCAATTTCACCTTGCAAGTGATGCAAACATTCGCCTGTTTGTGTGCACCAGATTCTGATGGAACCATCACCTGAAGCGGATGCAAGACGCTGTGCATCCACACGTTTGATTGCATTGATTGGTTCTCTATGTCCTCGCAACACATGCAGAACATGTCCTGTTTCTGCATTCCATATCCTTAGCGTACAATCTCTCGATCCAGTTGCTACAACGTGATCATCCAGTATCACTGCTGATAAAACACTATCCTCATGATCGGCAAATCGGTTCATCACTTGCCACTCGGGAAGTCGCCAGACTGTACATGTTGTATCGGATGATCCAGTCACTGCAAATCGGCTTGATGTAGCAATCGACAAGATACTTCCAGTGTGAGGTGTAGAGCGTGTCAACAAGCATTTCCCTTTTTGCCACACTTTGATTGTACGATCGCGACTTGCACTGGCAAACATACCATCATGTCCCATCATCCATGCCATACTGTATACACTATCCTTATGGCTATCCATCTTGTTCAAGTACGATACTTGTGAATGACCTTGGTGCCACCGACGATGGAGTTCCAATGCTTCACGGTATAGTTTCCGATAATCATGTGATTGTGTAAAGTGATGACCGTATCGTTGAAACTTGTCGCAATATAAATGATACCAGACATGGTTGTCATGACACAAGGTATATAGCTTTCTTGATGCTTGTTGCAAATTGGCAAGTTCTCTGGAATCCACATGCATCAGGATACGGATCATGACTTCGTTGGGTAACTCTTCGAATGTACTGGTATGATCACTGTTGTCTATAGATGGGTCATGGTCATATTAGTAAAAGAATTACATCATTGGTTTGATTTTGTAAACTTACCCGTATGCAATGTTGAAACGCCTTGTTGATCCTCCTCATGTTTCGACCACAACAACAAGTGTTTTGCCTTCTTTTGTAATGTTGATTTCTTTGTAAACAGCGAACTTGCACTGAATGCACGTTTTCTACCTCGTAGTGTCTTGGTGCTGCTGTAGTAGTGAGAAACTGCTGACGGGTTCAGATATTTTGTTTTCACTGTGCCATCTCTTCGAGTGATGATAGCAACGTAAATGGTCGGCGATTGCAAGCTTTCTTCGTCGCTTGATATACTGCTATAGTCATCATCATCGTCGATAGGATGGGTGGAAGTATGATTGCTGTAAGTTGATGGAAATGACAGAAAGGATAAGAAGGGTGCAGTCATTGTAAAGAAAAAAGTAAGGAAGAAAAAGACAAGAAAACAAGTGCGGGGGGATAGGGTAATAGTAATAGGTACATTCAAACCATTCAGCATTTCCCCACACTCACCCCGCACCTGAATATTCCGCGGAATGCTGAGAATAGAATGTGAGTATAACTTTCTGTGTGGAGATCCCTCGTTGCCCTGAAACATATGTAGTGTGGGAAAAATTTGCCTTAACTATTATCAACCAAATGACGACATGCTCATTTTGGAGAAATTATAAAGATGCATAAACTGTTCGACTTGTTCTTTTCATGATGTGCAACATGGGAAGTTGAAATGTCATACGACCAGTGGTTGGAGGAAATTACCGATTGGTTGGGATCACTGCCATGGAAACGGCTCCCGTTTGAAACCAAAACAAAGCTTATACCTTGCAGATTCTCCCCCATTTGTTTGTCTTGTCATCCACAGATCGTCATATGAATTTGGCGTAGAATCGAATCGAGATTCAGTGTACTATTTGTCTATCTCTTCCCAGACCATGTGCCAGTTGTATGATCACGATACAAAGTGATGATATGGAAATTGTATTGCTGGTACAAGCACAGTCGATAGATTATGCTTATATTCGATGGTAGTAATGAACATGTTGTGTGTGGTGATTGATCAAGTGTTAATGATTGTCCTTTGGAAGGATCGAATTATATGTTCAACTTTTGAATGTTCTTGCCCTGTGTCTCCAATTTCATGAGCGGAATTGGTTGCATCATAGAATGACCGCTCGTTTGACGTGCAGAAAATCACATATAGCATATCGGAGAACATTAGGTATTGCGTGCGTACAGTATTGACATCGCCATGTGGAGAAAAAAGTGCATGTGCATCATTTCTCGTTGTATTGATAATGTCCATATCCATTCATCACAATAATCATCAACGAAACTACATACACAATCTGAGCATTGAATATTTTCGCAGTGTCAAATCATATGTTGTCATTCGCTACGGGAATCAACAAGATTATCTCCTTGCTCATGACATGCGCTCTATGGTCCAATAACCACATAACAACTGCTTTACGAACCATTCTTTTGCCTGTATCTTTTAAGCGCCCATGGTCTCATTTCTGATAGCGTTCACACTCAACATCAAAGCGATAGGATCCACTTATATTAATTGCCAAACAAGTTCCAGTGGTGTTGGTAGTCTAAGCGAAAAAAGCATCATCAACCATGTCTTGCACCTCCATGATGGCTGGTGGGAGCTTGCTGCTAATTCAAAAAGGGCTCGCTTATTTACACCCCACCGAATTAATCCCCAGTTACCACAGGCTAACAATGACAGCTCTCTTTGTGATATGAATGGGCCTAAGGTCATAACAAGTGATGGATTATTTGGGGACGATACTGTAATAGGATATGGATGTCATTGTCCGATGGTGGATATTGCCATCTGGTCCTTATTTGATTCGCAGATTTTGTGCATGAACAATGAATCGCACAATGAATCTTTGATAAGGCACCATATCCAACCCACTCAATTAATCAAGTCATTCAGCTTTCGTTGTGAGCGCAAATATTCACACGCGACTAATACAGTGATCGAGAATCTTGGATTACTAGATCGAAAGAACTTCAGTATGCCTAGAAAGGAAATTTATTGTAGGTGCTCCATGAAATCATTGAAAGTATAAAAGTGATGGTTTTAGAAGAAAGTTACATTTTGCTAGTGGATGACTTGGATCATACTCATGGTCAAAGATATACATTTATATTTGTGTAAAGAAGAACGTTGTGACAGATCTTATTATGAATATTCTTCTTTATCTTCAAAGAACAAATCAGCTTTCAATGTGTGTGAATCTCAGTGTTTGCAATGCCAATATTTATCTCAAGATCAATGTTTTACAAAGGATGGATTATATTGGTTCCTCTGACATATCTTACAATGACTATATTTCAAGAAGTACCTTGTTGTTGTCCGATGACTATGACTCTATCCAATGGATTCCCACGGCGTGGGAAAGTAGAAAGCTACATTAGAGGTCACCGGAGATCAGCAGCAAGATCCACACATCTTTGTATCTTTCTCCTATTCTCGACATGTCAGAGTGGAACATTAAGGCTTCAGACATTTCCAAGCGTGCCAACAACCCTATTCGTCAAATTGTTGACAAGCTCAAGGTGGATCCCAATGCACAAAAGTCATTCATTAGTCTGTCAGTTGGTAAGCATGAGCGTTCCCGTGGTTCATTGCACCTTTTTGACACGTGTATATGTGTCTAGGCGACCCCACAGTATTTGGCAACTTTAATGTGCATGACAGTGCCAACGAAGCTATCAAACGTCAACTCGATACATTCAAGCACAATGGTTATCCTCCAGCTCATGGTAAGTTTATATGAAACAAGACCATTGTCTTTTTTTTTAATATTGGATGATGCTAGGTACCGTGGATGCCCGAGATGCCATTGCTCGCAAGCACAGTATTCCTGAAGTAGCTCCATTGACTCCCAATGATGTCTTGTTGGCCAATGGATGCTCTGGTGCTCTTGATATTTGTATCAATGTCCTCTGCAACCCAGGTCAGAACATTCTGTTACCACGCCCCGGTTTTTCCTTGTACAAGAGTTTGGCCGAGATTCGTGAAGTGGAGGTGCGATTCTATGATTTGGTCCCTGAGAACAACTGGCAAGTCGATTTGAAGCATCTTGAATCATTGGTTGATGACAAGACGGCTTGTATCTTGGTCAACAAGTAAGTATTAATGATGATAAGGATCTTCAAACATAAAAAAACTCATGTTATCTACAAGTCCATCCAACCCATGTGGTTCAGTTTACCCCAAGGAACATCTTGAAGCCATCTTGGCTATTGCTGCCAAACACCATCTTCCTATTATTGCAGATGAAATCTATTGTGATTTGGTTTACAAGGGCAACACATTCTATCCCATGGCATCGCTCACCAAGGATGTACCCATCTTGGCTGTTGGTGGTCTTGCAAAGAAATGGTTGGTGCCTGGATGGCGTATCGGTTGGATTCTTGTACATGATCGTCATGATGCATTTGCTGCTGAAGTTCGTACCGGCTTATTGAACTTGACCCAAGTTATCCTTGGTCCCAACTCGGTGGTGCAAGGTGCTCTTGACGATATCTTGCATCGTACTCCTACATCTTTCTATGAAGAAACTATTTCCCAACTAGAGGTAAGGTTGCTATGACGATAACATGAAAGATGCGCATCCATCTCACTTTGGGATATAGTACAATGCCAAGTTGGGTATTGATGCCGTTTCCAAGATTGATGGTTTAACACCTGTCACTCCACAAGGTGCCATGTACATGATGGTCGGTATCGATATGGACAAGTTCAAGGATATCAGTTCAGATGTCGAGTTTAGTCAAAAGTTGGTGGCCGAAGAAAATGTGCTTTGCCTTCCAGGTCAATGCTTTGATTATCCCAACTTTATTCGTATTGTCATTACCCCACCCGCTGGTAGCTTAAAGGAAGCCTATGAGCGTATGGCAGATTTCTGTGCTAGACATCGCAAGTAAATCATTTGTAGATATAGATGCTCAAACACAAACATAAAATATATGTACTTTGCTTTATTATGAATGCTCGCTACTAATAGAATATATGAGATCATGAATCGTCTAGTATACATAAGATACTTTAATGAGATGATGTGTATGGAATGATTGCAATTCTGTAATGGGTAATGGTGTGGGTACAGCACGTGGCGAATGAAAGGGACACTTATTGATAGCAGATAAGATCTTCATCCCGCGATATCCCATGATGAACTAAGTTTTCTTTCCCCTCCTTTACCCCCTCCTTTCTCTTGATAAATATGACATCCATTCACAGTCGCAGGCGACGGTCTATTCAATCGATAGCAATGACAGCACCTCCTCCTCCTGTTCATTTCGAAGCACTACGTGTCTCTGAAGACAATCTTGACAAGATCAAAAACAAGTCGCTGCGCGCATTCTATAGCGTGAGTGGGATCCTGTTTTTCTTCACTGTTTATTCATCTCTTGTGTCATTTAGCACCAAAATGAAATGATTGATCGGTTTCTCGAAGTGGACCAAATAGTAGAAGCCTTACAACACGGTGATACTTGTGATATCAAGAGGACAAGCAGCCACTCCACCTTCCGACACCATGATGATGATGAAGAACAAAGGATAGGTGAACGAGTACCATTATTAAATACGAGCAAAGGTGCACCTGACTGGTTGGTGCATTTGGCTATCAACTTGTCATTCTTGGCCAATATTGTATTGTTCTTGACGAAACTTTTCTTGGCATGGTATTCGGGATCCATGGCTATCCTTGCTTCAGCATTTGAATCTTTTCTGGATTTACTCAGCAATGCCATCATCTTCTTTACTGTACGAATCATGCGTCATCAAGATTGGTACAAATACCCTGTTGGCAAGGTAACAGTCAAATGATACGTGTGTGTATGTGCCTGAGATGACTCATCTAGATTTCAATAGTCCCGTATGGAACCCCTTGGCATTATCGTGTTTGCTGTCATCATCACCACATCCTTTTCTCAAGTCTTGTTGACATCCGTACAACGTCTCACGGATCCTAGCAAGAATATCGAAACCATTGATCTGGATCCTATGAGTATTGGTATTCTTGTTTCCAACATTGTCATCAAAGGTGTGCTGTGGATCTGGTGTAAATCCATCAAGGGCAGCTCAAGCGTGGCTGCACTTGCCATTGATCATGAAAATGATGTTGTATTCAATGTTGCTAGTACCATCTTCCCCGTTGTTGGTAAGTTCTCTTTATGCCTATAGCAATGGGAGATGTTAGCTAACCATGATTTTGTAATGATAGCTGTATGGGGAAGTTGGGCATGGCTTGATCCTCTCGGTGCTATTCTACTTTCGATTTATATTATTTATGAATGGATGGTGCTGCTTTTAGGTAAATGACAAGGAGCAAGAGGGTTCTAGGGAGATGAATGTGTGTGCACGCACACACATGCACGTGCACATGTCGAGTGGACACGAGATACTAATTGAAGTATGACAGAAAATATCCGGCGATTGACAGGACACGCTGCTAGTACAGATGATCTTCGACAATTGACATACATGGCATATCGCTTTTCAAGCAAGGTGGTTGCTGTGGATACGGTAATAGAAAAGAGAATTCAAATGGTACAAGGATGATGTAGGCTAATACACTAGTATTAGGTGCGTGCATATCATGTGGGTGACCGGCTATTGGTCGAAGTGGATATTGTACTACCTCCAGAATGTCCTTTGCATGAAGCACACGATGTTGGAGAAGCGTTACAGGATGCCTTGGAAATGATGGAGCATGTTGAACGTGCCTTTGTTCATTTGGATTATAACCCTGTTCATGAGATCGAACATCGGAAAAAGGCCAATGCTCTTTTCAAGATATAAGATAGAATCATTGTCAACCATATTTCACATTACATTTGCTCCTCCATTCTTGTTCTTCACTTGACTCTTACATTAACATCATACTCGATAACACAATGCATGTTATTAAATATTTCTATCAATAGCATGCTTCATGAATACATTCATTGTATGATTAATGGGTGCTTACGTAAGTCATTTCAAGGATAGAGAATTCACGACAAACAATGACAAAGAGTAATAAATAGAGACATATCTTTAACTTGCTTGATATAAATGTAGATGATATGTTAGTGTTTATCTTTATGAGTGTGGATGTTGTTTAAAAGTAATGGCATCACTCGATTGTTCGTTACACAGAAACAGTGATCAACGAAGCACAGCCTAAGAAATAAGCTTGTGTCTAACCTACGATGTAACCTATTCTTTTTCATTCAGAATTTTTGCAACACTGGGAATCCTACTACACTATCTTCTATAGTGATAGAATCACCAAATATACTCAACAAGGATGAATAACATAAAGATAATGAATAAATGGTAGTGTTTATTGTCTCATCTTGTGGGCAGGATAAAAAAAATAGGGACCACTGACTGTGCTGCAACGTTGCTTTGGCCACCAGACGCCGCATCCCGCACCGGATCGAAATTTGCCCAACAAAAGAATGAATGAATGAACACCCAAGCTGCTACAATGAGCCAATATAATGAATTATTATAATGATAACGTTGAATCTATATACATAATTATCTACATTTGCACATTAGAACAAAACAACAACAACAACGGAGCTCACGCAACGGACATTTAAATTCTGAAAGAGCAGCCATTGGGCGTTTGAGTTGTTCCCCTTCATCCGTACTGACCCCCCTTCTTTTTTCTTTCTCTTTTCCACCACACACATACACACTCACTCACTTTCTCTCTTCTTCCTTCCTCACTTGGCGTTTTTATAAGGTCGTTCTTTGAACTCTTTCGTCGTACCAGCTCATACCGTCCTACAATTATAAACTTATATAATGGCGCAGTCGCAAGCTCGGCGAAATGCCTGGGAAGGGTACGCTATCAAATGGGACGTGTGGGGATCATCTCTTGCATTGGATACATAACTGTCGGATTCTGTCATTGTACATTCTGCACGGTCGATTTGCAAGTGGGAATGAGGGTTCTTCAAAGGGTTGCGCGTGTTATATATGTGTGGGGGTATAAAGGGAGAAAAATGGATATGTGGGGTGGCTATAGCATCATCATTACCGTTACCACTGTTACCATTACTACGTTACTGATGATTTGTATATATATTTTATAGATTAAATGGACGATCTCAAGCAGATACAGCAACCAGTGAACTCCATGTATACATTTACGACTATTGCAAGAAGCACAATTTCCAACAAGCAGCAAAAGCATTTGCAAGTGAAGCCAATGTTTCTACGGATCAAATGCCACCTGTGGATATTCCATCTGGTTTCCTAGGCGATTGGTGGGGTGTATTTTGGGATGTTTATAATGCAAAACACAATGAAGCTCTTGCTAGTAAGGAGGCACAAGTCTATGACAATGTAAGTTTTTGATCTGGTGTATCTTTGTTCCATGTATACTTATTCTATTATTTAGTATACTGCCATGCTTCACAGTAGACGTGAGGAGATCCTTCAACAGCATCGTGCACAACAACAAGCTGTAGCAGCACAGCAACAGCAACAACAACAACGGCGAGCATCTGAAGCATTACGAAACTCGCCACAACAACAACATATGCTTCAACAACAACAGCAACAACAACAGTATCCTGGTGCTGGTGGTGCAGGCCAAACACCACAAAGTGTGCCGTCACAGCAACAACCACAACAACATGCTCGTCCTTCACCTGCAAGTAGTACCACATCTCTTCCCACAAGCGGTATGCCTACTCATCCGACACCCAACACCAATACCAATCCTACTACCAACCTTGTACATACTCCTCAAAGCATGCCTGCATCTTTACCGCAACAACACATGCCTGGAAGACCACCACCACCACCAACACCTGTTCAACAGCATCAACACGCTTCTTCCCCTTCCTTTTCTCCTCAAATCATGCAACAACAACAACCACGAATGAGTGAATCTATGGGTGCTCCTAATGCAGGTCAACCACAACAACAACATGAAATGATGATTTCTCCTATGGTGGGTCCACAAGGGATGCCCATGAGTCAAGCAATGCTTAATTCTCAACGAGCAGCTGCTGTTGCTGCAGCTGGTGGAATGCAAAATCCAATGATGGGTATGAATTTCAATGGACGAGATTTTGCTTCATTGACTCCTGAAGAAAAGGTAATTCTTTCATATAGAATGAGTGGGTTTTTTTTATTCACGTGTTGATTCTATAGAATGCTTTCCAAATGCAACTCAAACAACGACAAATGGCTGCTGCTGCTGCACAAAGCAACATGATGCGTAATCCGTAAGTCATTCTTGAATCACCCATACAAAAGAGCCATGATCTTATAATGTAAAAAAAGAAACATGATGAACCATCCAGGTCGACCAGGAATGCCAATGCAACAGCAACCACAACAACAACATCCTCAAGGTGGCTTGAATCCTCAACAACAACAGCAATTGATGCAAGCTCAACAAGCTGCTGCTGCTGCTGCTGCTGCTGCATCACAACAACCACCTCATATGGCACAACAACAACCCCAACAGCAACCACAGCAACCACAGCAACAACCACCAGCTACACCACAACAAGCACAAAGTATGCCACCCAATCAGCAACAGCATGCAATGGATATGGCAGCAGCACGTAATGCAGCCATGGTTCAAGCTGGTAAGCATTAGAGGAATATTCATTATTGCAAAGTGTATTGACTGGTTTTCATACAGGTAATGGACAACCACGTGTTACTGCCAATCCATCCATGACTATGGGAGGTCCTGCTGCTGCTGCACAAATGACGGCTGCCATGCAAAATCCCAATGCAATGGGTAATTCACCCTTTGCTACTGATCGTAAGTTATGATTCTTCTTGAATATATAAGAGATTAACGCATGGTATAATAGCTGCAACAATGAATATGATGATGCAACAAATGATTAGCAAAGGTCAATTACCACCCAATATGACAGCTCAGCAGCAGGTATGTAAATTAGATGTGTGGTTTTTATTTCAAGAGAGACTAATACAATATCAAATAGATGGCATTTCGGCAACAACAACATCAACGCATGTTAGCAACAAATCGAGCACGCATGATGCAACAGCAACATCAATATCAACAACAACAAATGGCTGCTGCTGCTGCTGCTGCAAGTGGAGCAGGACAAGGACCTAATCCAATGGTGACTACTACACCTGGTGGAATGCCTATGACAGCAGCAGCAGCTGCTGCTGCAGCTGCAGCTGCCGCTGGTGGTGGTGCTGGTTCTCCACAAGATCCTGAACGAGCCAAAGCCATAGCACAATATCAACGTCAAATGCAATTTGCTGCAGCACAACAAGCAGCTGCTGCTTCCAAGCAACAACAACAATCACCTCAGACTCATCCCAACAAACGACCACGACTTAATACAGAAAATGAACCTGGGACACCTGCCAATCAACCTGGAGCTCATCCTTCACCCCAACTCAGTAATGTGGGTAGTCCAATGATGAATCAACAAGGGGGAGGTGGTAAAGGAGGAAATCGAAATATGCCACCACAACAAGGAACACCTATGCAACAACGTGCATCATTTACGGGAAATCAAGAAGCTAATAATAATGCTGGAGGAAATACAAGTGCTACCACATCACCCCAAACCAATCGTAATAACAAACGATCCACACCTACACAAGCTCCTCAACAAATTCCATCTCAGCAACAACAAACACCTTCACAACAACAACAACGTATGCAATGGAATGCTACAGGCATGGAAATGGGATCACCTGCATCGACTCATGTCAAGGCTGAAACCATGCAATCGCCTGCACCAGTACCTTCTGCAAGTGCAACTGTACCCACAAGTGGTGCTGCTACTGGTGGTGGTGGTGCCAACAATGTGTCCTTTGACCTTGAACGTTTTATGCTAAGCGATGGTGGTGATTTCGCCGAGATATTTGCAGCTAATGACGATGGTGATGCAGCACTATTGATGGGAGATGGTGGTGATATGGATGGATTCAGCAACAGTTTCCTTGCAAGCATGGGTGGCAACTTGGGTGTGGATGGATCACTTTCATTACCAGTAGCAGGACAAGTGCTACAACAACATGGTGAATTACAAGGACACACAAACAAGGTCATGACATGTGCATTCTCTCCCAATGGACAATATCTTGTGAGTGGTGGAAGAGATAAGCGTGCACTAGTATGGGGTGTACATGAAAAGTCCAAGTTGTACGATCTTGTCGGTCATAGTGGTTTTATCAGCTGCGTACGATGGAGTCCTGATGATCGTAATCTCGTTGCCACCGCATCCTATGATAAGTCGATTCGTATATGGGATATTGGTTCAGCACTCTCAGGCAATGCAGCAACTGCCAAACAAATGCTCATGTATGAACGTCGTATTTCGGTGGCAGCCATTGATTTTTGTCCTGGACGACCTGAAATCATTTGCTCCATGGATCAAGAAGGTGAATTGGATGTATGGAACATGAACACACAACAAACTGAAAAACGGTTTAAAATGGTAAGGTACTTGTATTAGGAGATCATGAATGAGATATTAATAAGAAAAATGTAGCCGTTACAAACAGTGGGACCCAATCCATTACGATACCATCCACGTGACAGCAATATTATAGCATGTGCAGTGGGTACCCAATTGTATGTGGTGAATGTTGCCAATGCCAAGAATAATGGTACCGGTAATGATCCAGCCATTCGAACCATCACCACTGAAGACTCCAAGAACATTTCTGCATTGGATTGGTCACCCGATGGCAATTTCTTGGTCACGTGTTCTGAAGGCCATGTGACAGTATACGAAGCATCTCATTGGAAAATGTTGGTTTCTCAATCAGTACCGGGCAAGATTTCAAGTTGTGCGTTTGCCAATAGTAATGGTGATTGCAGCCCTGATAAGCTACGAGTGGTATTTGGTGATTATGAAGCGGTTTATATTTGGCAGTGTGGCGTATCAGGTGCACAACCCAAACAAGCATGTACACTACCAGGAACCGTCACTTGCATTGCCTGTGCGTCCATGGACAATACCCAAGTAGTGGCCACTGCAAGCCATGACACCAAGGATAAAAATCTCATCCTTTGGACGTTATAGTTTTTTTTTTCTCTTTATTCTCATCCTCCCCTACCTCCCTCCTTGTCTCTTTGTATGTTTTTTCTCCTTCGCTTTTCTTTTCAACATAGTAAATACATTCACCAAAAAAGTTGAAAAAGATGACTGTATAATTCATCACATGCGGATCAAGGAGTGATGGGATGGTTTAGGGATTCATGCATACATCCTAGTTGACTCTCGTAATGAAACAATAAACCTAATATTATCATTGCTTCAAAGGAGTGATCTCTCGTAATGCATCTGCAAAAATGGCATCTGGCAGTATCTGAAGCGACTTGCTGCATGCTTACTGATCTGCGAAGAATGACGATGATCGATATCCAAACGATCAAATTGACGCTCTGGATGTGTGGGATGATTCAAGGAGCGTTAGGAATCTTGAGAATCGTATAATACCATTCAGTAACTCAAAAACGTTCAACATGGTTAAAGCGGAAACAAGTAAATAGAGCATATCGAATAGCACTAACACTAATGATCTTTTGATCTGTGGCAGAGAAAGCCAATTTATCCCAATTGGCAATGGCATGCTTTCTTTCCTTGTTCTCTAAAGTGAAAAGAGCTGATGGAATCTGGATGTGAACATGATCGATGTACGGTGGTTGTATGCATGTGTCTGCGTATTTGTTTGTTGTGGATAGCAAATGATTTGGTGGTACCTGCTGATGATAGACCTGAAGTTGATTCTGCTGCTGATGCTGCTGATGATCGTGCTGGTTACTTATCATAACGCATAGAAGCATTCCATTGATCCTATTCATCAATCATATTAAAAAAGAGGCAGATGGTACATCCGCTCAATACCAACCTCGTATTTCAATCACCCAACCCTACTGATTCCCAAGTTCAACATTTGTGGTGTCGAACAATTACCATCACCACTAAGAATTTTCTGATGTAATATCAGTGCCAATCTGGTCAAAGCGCTATGTAACGGGTTCTGGCTTTGGTCACAGTGTAGAGTCGACCTTATATAACAGCAGTTCCTCATTAATAGAGAGTGTGTATGCAGCCATTGGCAATAAGCATGAGAGAATATGTATTTGGATAAAGTGAAATTGTTGTCAAGTTTTATTCCATCCGCTGTTGTATTGGTATTTGTTCCACGTTGCTACCTCTTCATCCGAAATGATAACGTTTATCGCATTACCCTTATCGTTTGGAGCTATTATCGTTACTCTATGACGATGTAAAAAAACATGATTGAGATGACAAAACTCGTTTGGATGGTGTGGAGGTGGTGCACATTTCGATTTTTAACACAAATGTTGCAAAACAGGTGGTGTATAGCAACAAAGCCCAGAGGAGTAGCAGGAAACAATCGAATATGAACAATGGGTACACTATGCAAATGCATATATAAATGATAAACATCCATTCACCATTCGACGAACAGCTGCCACAATATGAACAATGACATATACTTAACAAAGTCTTTGTTGCCAATTAAAGAGCACACGCTTGTTGTATCCATGACAAGGGGATGTTGCATCCATGGTGATGAGTTTGGCAGTGTTATTATTGGATCACCTGGTACAATGGCCTGCTAAATCAATTCAGAATTAGAGAGAGTGATATTGATGTGGAATGAAAGAGAGGGGAAGTCTTAAGTATCAGAATGAGAAAATGTGCGCTTGAGCATGGTTTGGAACTGCGCTCTACTGATGCATGAATGAAAATCACTCACAAATGCCTCTCATGGAAGCGGTTAAAATTTCATCCGGTTCGATCAGTAACAGGTACAATATGATGGTCCTACCTATAACAACGAACCACAATTGCACAGCAGTTGACGAATCTCCTTGTCATAACAATACCATCCTTTATATCCGTATGAGTAATTGGTAACGCTTGTCAATATATGCGTTTCGATGATTAATAAATTCGATAGCAAAAACATGGTAGGGACAAGATTTTTTTGGTTAGCATGCAAAGGGATGGCAATGTAATAAACTATTCGAGTGACGTAAAATAAGCTCAAAAGGTGACAGATGAAGAGAAAATGAATTATTGGTGCTGCCATCTCCTCTATGATGCAACAGCGGGGCCACTTTGCATTATAGGAAAGTGTGTATGACCTTTTGTTGATACACTTTTGCACTAGTATATCGTTACACAAAGCCGAAGCAACCTATTGTGCGCCAGCATCAAACATACACAAGCCTTATCCTTTTTCTTCTTTTCTTCCTTTTCTCCTTTTCACTTTTATTTCATCGATTTGCTTCTCTTTTTATTTCCTTTGCAACAACATGTCAACTTCTCAACTCCCACGAAAACGATCGATAGGTTCATGGATGCGACGACTGACTGGTTCAGGATTACGTCGCGTAGGACCAACTTCTGGAAAGAAATCTGGCAAGTATGAGGCGCAAGAGTGGACAATAACAGCAACTTTTGGCTCATACCAGATCAATGAATAGGTGTATTTGGTGTGTCTCTTTGTGAATCGATTTGCTATGCACGATCAACAGTGGGATATGTGGATGAAGAAGCGGTCAAGCATCGACGAGCAGGCATTATCCCACTTGTGGTAGCCAAATGTGGCTCGTTTCTCAAGACAAATGGTACACATATGCACGATCATGTTTAAGAGTGTGATGCATGTATATGCAACAAAATGAGCTCACAATCTCTTTATTTAACAGCATTACAAACACAAGGCATCTTTCGTATACCTGGTAGCGTCAAACGAATACAACATTTACAAACCATCTTTGACGATCCACGCGAGTCGTATGGCTTAAACATTCATTGGTTGGGTTACAGTGTGCATGATGCATCCAGTATCCTACGACGGTATCTACAAAGTTTACCAGAGCCTGTGATTCCACATGAGTTTTATGAGCCGTTCCGTGATGTCATGAGTAAGTGTGAAAAAGGAGCATATCGATGGATAAATAATGTTGACTCATTAAACATTGGCAGGTGACAAGTATTACAAGTCGACCGAAGCCCGCATCCAAGCATTTCAGCACCTGATCCAACAACTTCCCATCCCACATCAACACTTGCTGCTGTATCTACTTGATCTGCTTAGTTTATTTGCATCCAATGAAATGGAGAATCGAATGGATGCTGCCAACCTTGCCATTGTATTTGCACCATCCATCTTTAGCCATCCGAGTCATAACAGCCCTGTACAAATGGCTATTATGAAGCGCGTGTTGGAGTTTTTGATTGAGTTTCAAGCTCTTTTTACGATGCAACTCTTATCAAGATCATCAGGACTTTTCAAATCATCATCCGTGCCTGATATGGCAGCAAAAGCAGCAACCCAAGAAGGTGGAAAACATACACAAGCTCCGCCCGTTCCTCCTTTACCACAGCAATTCGCAACTCTTCCTCGCTCTAGCAATAACCAACAAGATCCAGGTCTCATATCACCACAACCTAAACGCTTTATTCCACCATTTCCTGATCAGTCACACTCTTCTGCAACTTCATTGCCAACACCTACATCACCTAACGATAAATCTCGAGTTGATTCACTCATATCGCCAGTACCTGACCCTATCACTTCGGATGCTGAATCGCATGATATACACACTACACCATTAACAGTGACAACCGATATGGATCACGCTGCTGAAGAGGATATAACACCAACCCCGACAAGAACACACTCACCTGTGGTGATGATGGAACAAGAGGAAAGCACAAAAGCAAACCATCTACAACGACTAAATGATACAATCATGCCGATATTACAACACTATCGATCTTGGCTTGGTAAGGTATACCTTGACCAATACAAATGATAGGTATTCATTCCATTTCATGTCATTGTAGGTAAACCAATTGGATTTTATGTATGGATTGCAACATTGGGTACCATTGTTGGTGTGGTGGTATATGAAGGATATCAAGCTTTATGGGGCATGTGCTGTTTCGAACCATACGTATTCTTTGTCACCTTTGCAATTTATTGGAATCTACTCCTTCGAGGATTTTCATGGCAAGATCAACATCACCAAGCTTTACCCTACGATTCATATCGAGGACCATGGATGGGATTGTTTGGCAAACATTGTATCGATGAAGGAGTGGATGTGAATAGCGATCAAGATGATGCAGAAGGTTTATCTTTATTCGATGATATTTCAGAACAAGGCAAAGATGAAGAGGAAGCCATGTTACGAGATGTGGCGTGTGAATGGCACAGTTTGTTTAGTCGCTCGTGGCGCATGGATGATCAAGGGCATCCTATCAACAAAGATGCAGATCTGTTATCAGTGGCAAGCACATCGAGTCGATTCAATGAAGAGATACGAGGCAATAGTGACGAAGAACAACAGTTTGATGATGATGATGATGATGATTACGACATGGTGGATATTGACTCGGCCGATTTACAAGCACTTTGGCAACGACAAGATCAAATCCGGCAAGATGCTGAATTGGCTGCACGTTTGCAACAAGAGGAACAAGATAAAGCAAGTCATACCAATCCATTTGTGGAAAAGAAGCCAATGATGGTGGAAGGTCCACCACCTGCCATTTCTACTAGTGAAGAATGGAAGATTGGACAAGGTCGACAACATTCATCATCAGCAAAAGAATGATAATAAAACAAAATGCATGTTAATGGCAAAAAGTACATTTGTCTTGGCTGAGATAAAAAGTGGGAAATGTGTTACACATTAACCAGGGCACAAAGGTTAATTCGAGATACGATGTCTACAAAAATAGCGCAATTGGAGCAGGCGCGTTGTATGTAGTACAAACAAGAAATGTAAACAGCGATCACTCTATTTTGGACAACATTGTATACCATACACAGCCATCATCAATTTTCTTTTTCTTCTTTACCTTCCCTCTTTTTTTCCCTTTCCTCTATTTATCCCTCCCCCTTTTTCATTCTTTTTTCTCGTTTCACGCAATGAGATTATTAATCCTCTTGCTGATATTGGCTCTAGCTGCCATGGTATTCGCGCAAGGTACAGCTTTTTTTTTCTTGTTTCACTCTCTCACGCCAACATGAAACAATAATTTATTGACGACGATATTCTTTGTCAGACCCCGGTGCTGGTGATGGTACGGGTGATGGCGTTGGTGGCGATACCGGTGGTGATACTGGTGGTGATAGTGGCACTGGTAGTGGCACTGGTGATGGTACAACTGATGATGGTTCCACTGGTGGTGATGGTTCAACTGGTGGCGATACAGGCACTGGCACTGGTACAGGCGATGGCTCCACTGGTGGTGATGGTACTACCGGTGGTGATGGTTCAACTGGTGGAGATACACAACAGCCTAGTGACGATGGTACCAGTGGTGATGGCACTAATCCCAATCCTACTGACGATGGCACAACTTCACCTTCACCTTCTGATGACGGCACAACAGATCCACAACCTACAGATCAACCATCTGATGGTGGTGAACAACAACCTTCTCCTACCGACCCCGAAACTGCACCTGATGCAACACCATCTGGTGACACTGTTGATGAAGCTGCTTGTCAAGCATTGAAACAAATTTACAACTCACTTAATGGCAACTCATGGACCGTATCAAATGGTTGGTCAGGCGATGATATGACAAGCTGCTGTAATGGATGGTTTGGCGTATCATGCGTTATGGGCTCAGTATCAAAAATGTAAGCTAATGCCGACCTTTATTGCATAATATCAAACAAGCTAAACCATGCATTGCATAGCCAATTACCTTACAACAATCTTGCTGGTGAACTTCCCGACGTCTTTGGTTCGCTCCAATCTTTGACTAATCTGTAAGTGGGCGCATGTATAAAGCCTACCATGTAACTCATAATGTACTATAGTGACTTGAGCCACAATCAAATCTCAGGCTCGTTGCCTGGCTCCTTGGCCAACATGCCCAACTTACGCTTCATCAACGTTGACGCCAATAATTTGGGAGGTGGTTTGATTGCTTTTGGCCAAACACCCATGTTGCAGAGCATGTGAGTATCTTGCTCTATCTGTTAACATAGATATACAATGCTTATCCTTTTCTCTTTAGTCACATGAAGGACAATTCATTCACTGGCTCCATTCCTGATTCTTGGGGTAACATTGGCACTCTTAATGGTATGATAGATAATGCATTTGTCAAATCATGAGAAGAATCAACTCAATTACATATGATAGATATCTATTTGAGCAACAATCAATTGAGCGGTCCATTCCCAATGTCCATTTTGAACCTGGGTCAATTGACTACTTTGTAAGTGTACACACAGAATGCACAACCGAGGGTAGTATTAACATGATAAATTTTAGGGCGATTGATAATAACCAATTCAACGGCATTGTTCCAGCTCAGATCGGCAATCTTGGATCTTTGCAAGTTCTGTAAGTTTGGCAAAACAACAATGTAAACAATGACACAAGTGGCTCATTCATTTCCAGAAATATTCGCCAGAATCATTTGTTGGGTAACATTCCTGCAAGCATTGGCAATCTCACTTCGCTCACCAATCTGTAAGTTTGTAAACAGCAAGGAGGGCATTGTTTGTGTTTGATCGCCAATCTCATATGAGAATCACATAGATTGATGTCGGATATGATGTTGAACGGTACAATTCCCGAATCGCTCTACAGCCTTTCTAATCTCGTCTACCTGTAAGTTTCCACTAACGCCATATGGATCATGCACGCTCACACATGCTTCCTTTAGTGACTTGACGCATAATCGCCTTACGGGTGAAATTTCTGATAAGCTTGGTCAATTGGTGAATTTGAAGAAGCTGTAAGTAACAAGGAGTCAATGTATTATACACGCATAAGCTTATTTTTTTATATTAGCATGTTGGGTCGTAATGGATTGACTGGTTCTATTCCTGACAGTTTGGGATCATTGGCACAACTTGAATATGTGCAATTGAACTATAATCAGCTCAACGGCCAATTCCCATCATTCATGGCACCACGTGCATTGGGTTACTGCTACATGACCCCTAATCAGTTCCAGCTATGCCCCGACGACTCCATCGTGCATAACCCTGAAAGTATGGCTTTCCAATGTGCTACTGATTGCTTTATCGGCACTACGCGACCTGGTGCTGGCAGCTCTACTCGTGCTAATTTATTTGTAACGATCGCTTTGGCGTTGCTTGCAGTTTTCTTTTATTACTAAAGATATCCCACATTTCCATACTCCACCACGCATCTCCCCTTGACACGTACTTCATTTGTATTCTTATTTTATTAAACAAAAAAAGCCATGTGCACGCTTTTAGAGCTACATTATTTTGCTAGCACACAGTATATGATATCACCGGTACCTGTAGCAGGATCATTGAAATGCATGAACAATCTCATAGTCTCCCTTTGAATTTTGAGCTCCAGCATTAAAGTAGGTGAATAACACTCATTCTCCTCCAGCCAAATCACCCGATTCCAACTGAACAAGTTGTTCATATAGGGATAAGTCATTTTCAGTAATTTTTTTCAAAGAGAAAATGCTCATGGCAGCGATCAATTTGTATGCTTCAACTTTTAACCGGGATCCGAGTGAGGTTTAATTCATATGTTGGTGTGAGTTTGCATTCCTAATTTATCACTACCACACCTAAATACTGTACGATGGAATGTACTCGGTTGTTTTCAATCAGAAAACAGAGAGAGATATACCACTAAGAGAAAACTTGAAGAGATCAGGAGAAAACAGGAACGATGAATCAGAGGATAACAAGATGATTGACTGATGCTTTATTGCTGAAAGATAACTGGATACATAATGTGTAAAGAAGAATGTGATAGATACAAGCATGAATTAATAAAGCTAAAGTTTCTGTTAGTATGCGACTTGTATCAAATCACTGAGGTAGTTCTTGATTGAGTACGAATGCACTTTATATGACAATATTACATTTTGACATTGCTGTATATTGATGTGTTACTTTTTTTTACCATTTAAGTCTAACATATAAGAGAAAGAGAACTATTCTAGGTGCTACACTCGAATGGGCCGAACTTGTTCGGTCTGATAAAAGGACACAAGTATCCCAAGCCCACAGTGGCCGACCCATCCATAAGAGTGTATAACGTCAACAACTCCTCCCACTACCTCTCACTACTTGCAATCCATGATTCCCAATCTACCCAGGCACCGATAACAGTCTCACTTCCAATGGCTAAGGCAGTAATCCTCAAATGCAAGTGATAGGGCCTAGATAGGGCAGGCCACACTGTCGCACATAAATCTTGCTGCCAACAGTACTTTACAATGATGCAAAGCACCGTCCCATTCTACCAATGGCAAATAAAGTATTCACCATATCAGTAGTTGCTGCTATCAAGCGACCTTTTTGGTTGGCGTCAGAGACACATCATGCATCACAAATAGCGTAGGCACAAATAATCCAGGTCTTGACCAAAGAGTACACACGAAGATTTTGGCTTGATGAGAAAGCATCCAGGGCAACCATATAGTACTTGAATATTGATATCCTCAAGGAGGAAGATGGAAGATTGCCATGGCTCCCATTTCGACACCTTTTGCTGATAGCTGCTTCCCAGAGCATTGAAATGGCACCTGGCATTCACAGCCATAAGATGATCCGGTATCTTGATGTCACCAAATCGATTTCTTGTTGTAGAGAAATCCAAAGGCCCAAAGTTGGTCATCATTTTTTGCGGTACCAAAGGGATCCATGATAATGCTCCCCATGAGCTCCACAGAATATGCGCGACGCCATCGAAGGCAAGTTGCTTGCTACAAGACGGATCTTTTAGAAAGGAAACATGGTGATCAGCACACACGCTCTAATATCACTCGAATAATACTTATCTTGTTCCTGCTGAAGTGATTGAGCATGTCATGACAATAAACACGAGTTGCTTGCATTGTTTTCATCTAAAAGGTATGTTCAAATGCATTAGAACAATACTCGAATCTCGATAATCACAAGAGAACTAAAACAGTTAGGTACCAGCCAATATCTTTGAAT
Organism: Lichtheimia hyalospora FSU 10163; assembly: GCA_025094155.1. Lineage (NCBI taxonomy): Eukaryota > Fungi > Mucoromycota > Mucoromycetes > Mucorales > Lichtheimiaceae > Lichtheimia > Lichtheimia hyalospora. The sequence goes on from PTRB01000230.1 coordinate 36,466, forward strand.
CCATTGAAACAATGCTTGTATGACTCGTGGAATAATACGTGATAGACCATTGGTATAGTGCTCCTGCTTTTTCAATTTAAGGCTCGTTAATGAACTGTATTTGCTTTGTGGACTCGAAACTATACCTACTCATGGATCAATGTACCAGTTTCCTTTTGAGTTCAATTCTTGCTGTTGCCATGACGATCCATCATTCGACATATTCAATCTATCATAAACATATTGTGAGATAACAAGCTAACCATGCTATTGACTTTTCTTATCAACATACCCAAAGATCCATACTGGTCTGCAATCTGATTCCATATCACCTGGGTGATAGTTGGCAGTGGTGGTGATGGAGTGATGGAATATGCTTTGACAATAAGATAACGTGGCTGCAAGTACTATATAACCAAGTTAATGCCTTCTTGATCCTGATATTACATGTATATGAGTGCACTTGCGTACGCCAAGTCCAGACTGAACACTTTTACCTTTTCCAGATCGCCCAACTGGATTATTCTTGCGTAAAACAACTAGTTCATCCATGCTATCGTTGTTGTGCGTGCTGCTGCTATTTCATGTATGATTTGTTAATAATCAATCATTATTGTGCTGTAGTCTCTAAACTATACGTACCCAGGAGATAATGAACAACTTTCAGAGCGCACACGAAATAGTAATGCATCACTGAGAAAGCATCAGGGGTTCGAACAGATACTTGAAAGTGATATCCACAAGAACACTGCTATGGCTCCAATGACGAGATGTTTGTTGCGATGATGGATCAATAAAGACACGAGTTCCTGACAGTTGGTTTCCAGCGCATTAAAACGGCAGTTGATAATCACGACTATAAGATGATTCAATACACCAGGCATGTTGCTTGCTTCATGATCACCCACCTAGAAAAAAAACATGCTGATCAGCAAACATGATTTCATATACATCACTTGAATGATACTTATCTTTGCTAATAGTGGATTGATTGAACATGCCCTGACAATAACACGCGTTGCTTGCATTGTTTCATCTAAAGAACATATTCAAATGCATTAAAACGATGCTTGGATCTCGATGATCACAAAAGAGCCAAAAGAGTTTCATACCAGTAAATACCATTGAATCCATTCGAATAATGCTTGTATGACCAGTGAAATAACAAGTGATAGAAAGGAATGCCAAATGTACCAATCCATACCGCCTACTAGCATGGTCCCGATTTACCAGATTACAGGTGACCCAAATACATGAGTCCCTCACCAGTCAGCCTCGGTTCCATATACCGTGGATCCGCGTGTTCAAACGCTACAGAGGTTGCATTTTTGAATGACTTAATAAATTAAGCCTCGCAACGTGATCGCATTTGGTACTAAAGCACTGGGTACTAAAACACTAGGGAACGTTGCGTCTCCCTTTAGGTAATACAGATTGATACAATGACATCCTTGACGAGCATCCA
>PTRB01000231.1:0-37810 GCA_025094155.1 Lichtheimia hyalospora FSU 10163
ACATACCTGCTGTGTTCAAATGAAGCTCGAGTCATTGGCAGATCACGCGAACTTGCTGTTACATGAGACTTGAAAGAAACATCGCCCTTTGACACAAATCGTGTGTGAACTGTTCACCCCAATGACGCTGTGCATTGAAGGCATTAACAGCAGTGAACGCATTGTAGTTTGTAAATGGAGTTGATCTTACTGTGTGAAACATGAGTGGAGAAAGAGGGGCGCCCTTTCATTGTTCCTGTCGCCATCCTTCATTTTATGCACACGTCATTCACTGCCACCCCGCTTGCTACAGCAGCTGCATATAATATAGACATAAGCAATATCCTATCGATAAGAAAAACTACAACTTGATTTTTTTTTATAATGCTGTATCTCTATCGTGAATAAGCTATTTTACTGTGCACTAAAGTGGGGTCTGTGCGCAATACACGCATTCATTTGCCGATCCACTCCTGAACCTGTACAACTAATGTGTGACCTAATGTGTTATGCGCGCATGAATTCATTGTTGTCGTTATAATGCATAACTTAGTTCATCATATAAAGAACCAACCACCCTTTCATCATCCATTGATGCAACCTGTCAGTTATATATGTGAGTAACCATGCATTGCATTCAGTTTAGTACTGTCGACACTATCAGCCAGGGAGTAATCAGCAGCACTTGCACTATGAGATATACAATCTCCTATATCTCAATAGTTTGTGATTCAGAAGCGCATAGTTATTAGGACAGAGTTGGCCGGCGTGCCGGAAAGTGCCTTGTGCTCAAAGATGAAGTGGCGTTCTATATTTCAAGAGATGGCCGATTGTTCCTGCCAGCTAAAAGTTGTCGGGTGGTCCTCCAGCTTTTTTTCGTAGACGACCACTTGATCCATCTTACTGATGTGAACCTGGGGCGAATCGCTCATCCCACATTACAAGCTTGAAACTTTATCATTAGATGCTTTCGGGGTAGCAGAGCATTTCTGCCCGAGTAATTGATTTAGGCTTATCTATGACAATTTTGAGATATTGGTGATTTTTATGTAGTAAGAGGATCTATCATAAAGTGGATTTTATTAGCTATCAAAGATATTGAGTGTAGTACTACAAAAGATGCGCAAGGACTGCTTTGTATAACGAAGCTAAAAGGACAAAGAGTTGGAATTGTCAATCCTATTGGTCAATGCCTGCATAAAGGGTAGTTGGCTGCAACAGTGAGTTGAGCGTTGCGTGGGGTGTGTGCTTGTTTTGGTCCACTTTTTCCTCTCTCTCTCTCTCTCTCTCTATCTTAAGGCGCTGTCATTCACTCCCTGCATTGAGAAATATAGTTAAAGCTTGCTATTGGTACTGACAAGCACTTTGTATCAGCAGAGTAGAACGCGAATCGATGGACTTGGCGGATACCCAGCAAGGCAAGATTCATTTATTATATTGGTGCTATTAGAACTTGAGCTCGCATCGCAGCTGCTCTTTCTTCAATCCACAAAGAATATTATCTACACAAATATCACCCATCACCTCGCGGGCTTCGATCGTGGCACTCCCTGAATATCCTTACATGAGTATGGTGACCATCATATCGGCGGTTTGCTTACTTACCGATGTGAGGCAAGATCACGCAATTGGGGAGCTTAAAAAGCGGATGATCAGTAGCAAGTGGCTCTGGCGTAGTAACGTCCAAACCGGCTCCAGCGATTACATTATCCTGAAGAGCACGCACTATGACATGATGTTAACACACGAGAACTATATCAAATTTTCCTGTTTATACCAAGGTCATCTTGCTTCACGACGCCACCGCGAGCAGAGTTGGCAAAGATCTAGATTATAACGTTCAGTGAATGATTTTTATCAGTATCGATAGTATCAGACTTACGGCTGTCTTTTTCATTTTGCTAAAAGCGTTATAATCAAACATCTCAGCGGTTTCAGGAGTCAAAGCACAACATGCGACAATGTAATCTGACTCGGCCAAGAGTTTATCAAATGAAGAGAATTCGGCTTTTCCTTGCAATTCTGGTTTTTCCTTGCGACCCCAATAAAGCACTCTATTCACACCGAAAGCTTCAAGGCGTTTCGCAACTGCTTGACCGATTCTTCCCATGCCGACGACACCCAGAGTTTTGTTTGCAAATTGATAACCACAGAGCCAGTTTGGTCTCCATTCACGCCACTAGGTATGATACCAATCAATCAATTGATACTCGGAACAAGCTATCTGGATACATACCTCGCCTGTTTCAGCAGCGCGCATACCCTATTTAAAAGAATATGTTTAGTCATTGTTGATTCTATTAGTAAAGTCAACTTTTACCTCTTTCATCCGCCGAGCTGCTGCCAAGGTTAAGAGCACTGTCAAGTCTGCAGTGGCATCAGTCAGCACATCAGGGGTATACCCAACCTTGACGTTGTGTGCTTTAGCGGCATTGATGTCAATGTGGTCGTAACCCACGCTCATAGTAGTCACCACCTTCAGGCTTGGTCCTGCCATATGTTAAATATTTCATTTAGACAAGTGTTCAACAAACATACCAGCAGCTTCAAACACCTCCTTGTCAATTTTGTCACCGAGAACACAGAGTAACCCCTCAGCACCTGTTGACCATCAGTCAATTATCTCAGCTTCTTTAAAACTCATTATGGTTGCTTCACCTTTAACCTTTTCCAAGAGTTCTTCGCGGGGCATGAGACAATCTTGTTGCCATTGCGTCAAGTCGAAATTCTCGGAAAGGAGACGTGCTTGTGATTGTTGTGGCAAAACACGCGTGGCAACCACCTTGGGTGCCAAAGCATGTGTAGAACTGTGGAATGAATGCCAGTTCTGGATAGCAACGGGTCGTTGCAATAAGTTGCGACGGAACACTGTGAAGAGTGACATTAATGAAAAGGTGTATTCAGGAACGACACCAACGATGAAATCAGGTTCATGTTCGGAGTTTGCATGAACCAAGATATACCTTCCACTCGTCTGGTTAAGATAGATCATCCAGTCGAGATTACCTAATTCGATCTTTTATTGACATATGCATTCGTGTAATTCCCTTTCCTTTCCTCCCAGATACATGATAGATAATACATTTGGTAATAAAGATGTGTGTGTATATTGATATGTTGTCGAATTTGAATGATCGTAGTGCAAGTCTTCAAAATATGATACATTTATTTAAACCATGGTGACCGGAAGAGTATTCTCGGAAAGGACATGGAGTGATTCTACAGATATTCGCATGTTGTATACCACTCATGCGCTCGCATCAATATTAAATGATCAATTATTTCTTTGCTAAACTGCCTGCAAAGCAGTCCTGGGGGAAATGCCCGTTTTCATTAATCATCATCATTGCTCTATAATATCATTTACACGTACTGAAGATTTATTTCAAGATTTCGACAATGCAAAGAACAAGTGGATAATATAACAAGCATTAATGTGTATCATTCAATAGTGTTCTTCTGGAATATTTATGGCGAACGGACAACAGTAACTGAAAAAAGATTTGTGAGCATGGCACGTTGTTCCTCATCCATATCGAATTTTGGGTTGACGCGTTGCTCTAATCCTTCAATGATTGATAGAACAGAAGGGGCTTCAACCATGGGACAGTTGTGTGTGCTCTGTTGGAGATGAATCCTGAGACGTGTGTTGGGATAAAACTTGTTGGTACCATTATCATGAGTGCAAGAGGTGCTATTATTGCTTGTGCATTCTGTGGAGAATTGTATACCACTTTTGACTACTCCACTACCAGGGGATAACGGTGAGACCAAAAACAAGAGTTCAAGAAGGCGGCCAATAAAGCGACAAACAGCAGTGCCCCGAGATCCCACCATGTGTTGAGCAGTTCTAAATGTTGGGTCTGGTACTTGTCCACCTTGTCGATATGCAAGCAAGAGTGCGAGAATTACACGCTCGGTATGTGAGATGCCAGGCACATTAGCCAGTGTACCACTGGCGAGAGGCATGTGAAACGCCACAAATGCACGTGTGTCTTTAGGATAATGGGATGTTATGTTGGATAAATGAATTGCAGCTGGCAGTAGACGATGCAATTGCAGAGGGTGATCTGGATCGAGATAACAAGCAGGTATTGCGCTCTTGAGCAGATTCCATATAGCATCAAACTCTTGACTTGAAAGAGCTCTATCCGTAGATACTGTTTCCACTTGTTTGACGTATGTTTGTACACTTGAAAGCAATGGGTCCTTTTGCTGCTCTTCATTTGATAACAGTGTATAACATAAGCCTTGACGTACACCTCCTTCGCTAAAAAAGACTTGACGTACTGGGATCACCTGGATAAGTGCTGAAACAAGGAAACAAACAGCTGGGATCATTGCTGCACGACGTTTGGAAATACGAAAACCACGCAATTGCTTAACCGCCTTGTCAGGATTTTTGTGCTTATTTCGTTTCGCAATCTCCTTGAGCTCACTGCCACTGATGCTATAACCGCTGATGATTGGAAGTGGATAAAAGTCTTTTTTTCGTGCCATTGACAGGTATCCAAGCGCTCGGAATCCTCCTCCACTCATATAAATAGTGTATCCTTGACTACCATTTTCCAAATGTTCTGGAATCCCAACTTGCTTCACCGCTTCCCGTATTTGGATCACTATATCATCATGGAGCGCTTGACGTTGGGCTTGACTCGTGCATTGTGCCAACCTTCGCTTCAGGGCAGCTGCACCATAGGGTAGTGACACTGGTGTATCGGATACCTTGATACTGTTACTCCCGCATGCATTTGGATCCTGTGTGCTAGAGTGGTTTGATGTCACATAACTGAATTCAAAAGAACCTCCTCCCAGGTCCATTGTTAAGCCATCCACTTTGTAAAACGTTCCTATTGTTTATATGTCATCATTAGTTACAACGACATGTATTACGTAATTGTGCTCACAATTACCAACGATCCCAGCTGCCGATATCATGGCTTCTTCAGCCTTTGACAACAAAGACACGGACCATCCTGTTGTATCGTAAATCCGAGTGAGAAACTCTTGGGCGTTGCTTGCCAATCTTGTTGCTTCGGTTGCAATCACCTTGACATTATCAGGCTGACGCACATTGGCTTCTTTACAGATCTTTTGGAACCGGCGAAAACTGACAAGCACCTGTTGGATCGTGTCTTCTGGAATGATACGCTCTTCTCCTTGAGCATCAAACAATGAAATGGGCGCGCGTTCTTCATATGTCACAGGCAAATGGCGGGCAAGTTTGCTCACAATGCCAAAACGAATGCCATTAGAGCCCATGTCTATTACAGCCAAAGGAGAGCATATGTCTTTTGTCGATTGAACACTCATGCTGGAAGAAGGAAGATAAGAAACCCCCTTTTGTGTTTCAGGTGTTCATGCAAGGTTTCAACAATTTAATCCGACAACATGCCTTAGTCTCTGTATTTGCACATTTGAATAAATGGACCCCTTACAAACCGACGTAGATTTCTACCATTAAACAATAGCTATAAGATTGTCCTCACATTGGATCACATATATCTTAAGGAAATGTCGAGTTGTTCAACAACGATAAAGAATCAAAGTGCAAGATTATTGTTATCAAGGGCGTGACCCATCATTGCTTAGCATAATCGGAAATACAATCAATCATTCATCTTCCTTTTCACGCTCTCACAACTTGCTTTGATAGCCGGTTAGCATACAATTTTCATTCTCACAAAGATGTGCATAATGGATATCGTGATATTATGGATATATTTTACCACAATTACACGGTGGGGGGAGTGTTTCGTTTTATCGAATTGTATGAATAAAGATGCAACATATTTAGAATTCTTCCTCAGTCTCGACCCGAGAAGTCGAATGGCGAAGCACTTTGATGGTGGCTACACATAATAACATGATTCAGCGTAAGCAGCGATTAGAGTTGTAGGGCTTACATTGATTGATTTCTGCTTTTGTACGCATTACTCCTTCCTTGTCTGTAAAATCGTTGTAACGAAGTGATCCCTCGACATAAACCAGATCTCTACAAAAAGTGTTTGTAATATGATCCTCGTCTTCATATTCATCCTACACACGAACCCTTTTTTCACTTTTTCTGGAAGCCATTCCGCACCGCGCCATGATGAAATACGGTGCCATTGTGTTCGCTTGATCAGATTTCCTGCGGTAACTTGGTTAATAGAGTGTCACCAATGCATACTTTGCAACAAGAATATCACCTTCTTTATCTGGCCACGTTTCGGATGTTGCTACAGTGTAGTTGACAACACGTCGACCATCACCAATATCAGTGACACTGGGATCGGCACCGACACGACCGATGAGTTGGATTTTGTTCACTATGAGAGTACGGATTGAGTATGATCCAGTATTATTGTTGGTGTGTGCCTTACAGTCAAGACGTGTTGCGCTACTAGAAAATGGCTTAGGAAATATAGTTTCGTTAATCTCAGAACAGCAATGAGCATGCAACAACTACCCTAATGAGACGTGAAGAGAGTTGGAAAGGCTTAAGAGCGTATGACATGGTGCAAGTATAGCGACTGACGCGTTAGAAAGAAACAAAAGTCAAGTTGTAGCACTGGGCGGTGTATTCTTATAGGAATTGTAGCCAATCAAACGCATTTTCTTGATAGTGCACCCAAGCGAAATATGCCAGAACTCCAATATCCTTTCATATGAGAACCCAAATTGCAAACAGATTCATTCTTCCTTTGCATCCCACCTCTGCTTAAAGATATGGCCATATAATATTGAATGATCATCAACTCTACTACATCAATCAGTTTTGACACATATTTCAGCATGTCTTTCAAGGATAATAACAATATCTCAGGTGGTGGTACCATAGTCAAGGTTTGATAAGTTGGCAACAATGAAACCTTATGGTACTGATATAACTTTTGCCCTGTAACAGTGGGTCTATTCTTTCACAAGCGCTCTCCCACGCAACTTGATGAGTAGTGGCACGTTTTTATTCTTCGATCCCCTTGTAGATATAATGTCAAAAGTGCCCCCAAGGTATCCAATCAAACGAAGAATGATAGACATTGATATGGTGATTCATACTCTTGGAGATTATCTCATTGTATGATAGGACCAAGTTGACTGACTTTATATATGCATTTCCTTGGTGCTACTTCAAGTCTAGTAAGCCACCTGAATCTTCCAGCTTCCATTATCCCACCAACCCAACTCAAAACTCTAATGTCCACCAAAGATCAGAGTGAACCCAACAAATTAGAAACACGAGGACTTCTTGCAGGTGCAGCTGCTGCTTTTATCGCAGGATTGGGAGGTGCAGTCTGGCATACTAAACGCAAACAAGCCAAAGAAACGGCATCGGCTTCCATGAACAATACTGTTGCAACACACTCTCATCCATCATTACAACAATCTACCGTTTCGTCACCACTTGCCTCTTCGGCACCCACCACCCAGCAACCGATACCACCATCCATGACCCCTGAAGAATATGCGATTTCTAAGCGACAAGCAAGATTCTTTGCCTTCAAAGCACTTGGATATGGAACGCTGCTGGCATTGACTGGAGCTGGTGCTTTATCGCTCGCAGTGGGGTGGTGGCTTGATGTGGGTAATGTAAGTATATGCACAAGGGACATATATGCAGTATTTATTAATATATGTGTATCCAGTTTAAAGAGTTTTCTGATAGATTGCATGAAATAGTGCCAACACATACGAGACGACTACGACGGATGTTGGGTGGATCTGAGTTTACCTTAAAGCCAGGGGAACAGGAGGAATTAGACAAAGCCATGGAAACAGAAGAATGAGCGCCTCTGCACCTTGCTACCCTATCTATTATAGCATCACTATCCATTTAGAACCCCTTTCATTGTAAACTATCATCGGTCCCAATAACAAAAGTTGTAGCATGTATTATTTGTTCAATTTAAACATCTTATGAGAATCACATATATCTTCTAAATAGACCCTGCCTTGTATAATAGTCTTGTCTTCGTTGTGATACTGGTGATAGGCATTGTGAAGAGGAAGGAGATGCCGAAACCGTGGGTTCAGTAGTTGATCCAGCGATACTCCCCATAACTGTACGTCCGCCTAGCGATTCCATCATTCCCATCATAGTGGCACCCAACTGGAAGATACTTTCACTTTCACCATTGGGACGTCCGAAAGAAGGCATCACATCCACCAAGTTCCAACGTTCACTCGTAGATTCATCGACTTGATCATCCACCACTTCGTCATCTTGAATATCATCTTCTTCATCGTTATCCAAAAGGCCGTCATAAAAGTACCAATCATCCGCCAATCCCAGTTTGCTCGTTGAGTCGAACCCTCCATTGTTGAATAAATCATAAAATACGAGTTCTTTGCTCAATTCACTTGATAATCCACTGCGATAACGAAGTGCTGTCATTCGCAGTACCTGATGAAACTCGAGTGGAAAGTCGCTGATACTGGGTATGCCTTGGTAGATGGTGACATGTGATCGTCTATGATTTCTCTTTAATAAAGATGATTCGTTCGGCATTAAATCGCTACTTACATCCCAATGCGAGGTGAGCGACAACATTCCATAAGCGCTTGTAATGCGTTGGTGACCTGTGACAATGGGATTTCCACGCCTTGGGTATAGCAAAGATAAGCAATGTTGTAATTGAGCATGGCCATGCCGATAGTGAATCGCCGGAAGTTCTTATCATCTAGGAACAATGGTATCTTGCTATAGGATCAAATCAGGAACCTGATTTATACTTAATGTAAATCAAATACATACGTGGAATGTCGTTGTCTGTCAGAGTTGTATCTTACGTATGGATGCACCGACTTATAGAATATGGGATTGGGAAGTTTGATACCCAAATATCGCACGATTAAACCAAGTATATGAATCAACAGCCCAATAGATGCATTCAATTCTTCCTTTGAATATTCTATAGAACGTTGATTAGTGGAGCCATTTGGGTTATAATAAAAGGACCTTACTTGACACATCAATTGTTCTTGCTGGTAAAGTGACACCACATATATACAAGTCTTCAGAGTGTTGGTTCTTGTCTTTGATAGCAGCAAACGGCATAGCGGTTGCCATAGTAGACGGTGATATCGAAGGACTGTTGTGTTGACCACGTTCTGCTTCGGCTGAGCGATCTTCAACGATACCAGGTTTGAACTCAAAAAGCGAAACAATCTCATGCACCAATACTCGCCGTGCAGATACGGTCATCTTGTGCACACGGTACCACTTTTTCTTGGTTTGTTGGATATCTTTGGCATAATCAGTCATTTCGGTTTCCGAGCGACTCTTTTCAATCATTGTCATCTTGTTGCGTCGCTGCTGGATCTCTGCACGTAATTGTTGAATACGTTGTCGTGCTATATATTTGATATATCATCATCAGCATACATGATATGAATGCACACACATGCACTACTTGCCTTGACTACATTCTTCATTGATACGTTTACATTCACGGGTAGCTTCTTTTATGACCGTAATCCTCTTGTTTTTCTCCTGAAGCAACCCACGTATATGCGAAGTTGTTGATACATAATCTTTCGCTTGGGAAACGAGGTTGGTTCGCTCGGTTGTCAATGGTGTCAGTTCAACAACATGATTATGAAGTCTATACTTGAGCTGTAAGTTTACGCAATGGTTGCATGCTAGTTCTAATGACGTACTTTTCTTGCAAGCAATTCTGACAATAAAGTTTGCGTTGGATGGTCTGGCAATAATGGCATTCCATAGTGTGGGTGCAAGTAGGTGAAAGGTTAGCAACAATGCCGATGGGTACTTGTCGCAGCTGATTTGCTCATGTATCTCAGCAGATCACACACACACACACACACACACACATTACACACACAGAGACAATATGGATCGAATCTCAAGCATATTGCGTAAACATTGTTCTTATCTAGAGTGAATTTTCTATAGCGTATCAATGAGAAGAGGGGAGATGATGAATTCGTGTATATACAGAAGAAGCAATTACATGTCTACTACTACGATGACTACTGAGATTCGGCTACAACGCCAACTTGAGCTGGACGCAACACTCGTCCTTTGAGGGTGTAGCCCATCTTTTGGACAACGAATACAGAACCAGCCTCCTTATCAGGAATAGCAGTTTGGAACAAAGCTTGGTGTTTGTTGGGATCAAATGCTTGACCTTCAGGATTATCTTGTTCAACACCATGTCGTTTGAGTGTCTTGAGCAATTCAACTTCTGTCATGGAGACACCAGTGTACAAGTTGGATAGTTGATCAGCAAGCTTAGCGGTATCCTTGGCAATCTCAGAAGCAACAGCGGTTTCCTTGGTGCGCAAGTCAGTAGGAACAGATGACAAGGCCATACCCAAAACATCTACTGTATCCAATAAATCCTTTGCAAACTTTTGGATAGCAAACTCGTGTGCTGCTGCAATCTCCTTGCGTGTACGTTCTCGAAGATTCTCTTGGTCAGCCAAGCATCGAATATATGCATCCTACTTGTACTATGAGTCATCGTTACTATTGCTTCATCATCATTCACTTACCTGAAGCTCGGCAATCTTCTTTTCCTTTTCAGCGAGAAGCTTGCTAGCATCCTCAGTTTCTTTTTCGGCAGGTTGTTCATCCTTGTTGGCGGTGTCGGCTTTTTCAGCTTCTTTGTTTTCGCCATTGTTGTTGTTCTCACTTGCAAATGTACGTCGAAGAGGATAAGTCATTCCTCTCAAGGACACAGCAGTCGATTGACGAACCGAAGTAACGGCAGCATTACGAAGAGTAGACAACATGTTTAGGGAATAAAAGAGTACAAAGTGAAAAACACCCTGCCAGGAATCCACAACGGTGTTCCATCCATGCGTGACCGCACTTCTTCTAGGCGCCACTCGTTTATCCGATTGAATTATACCTTGTTTGACAACACAACATACTTTGCGATAATCGCCAACAAAGCCTAAAAGAAGAGTGGCACAATCGTATCCTCCTTGAATATAGTATACTCGATACAACTTTTCATATCGAATAAAGCACAATCATCCTCCGATGTAGAGCTAGTAACACCCATTTATTGCTCTAAAGTTGAATGATATTCCTTGTCTGTACATTTCTATGATCCATCTATTCATTGGTATCATGTCATACTAGAGACATTGTCATCAACATGCAAACCATGTACTGACACTCGGGGATTCAAGTGAATATCCTCATGATTGGATAGATGGCATCCTCCGCGTTGTGACTCTGATCCCCAAAAGATTTTTCTGCCTCTCAATGGCCAAACCAGTGCTCGCCCTCTTATTATTTCGACGTAGCCAACATGAGGTAAGCCTTGGGTCATTGGGTTGAATCAGACTAGCAACAAGAACAAGGAAGCTTCTATAGAGAGATGAGACCTTGTGTTTATGGAACGAGTCGTATTAATCTAGGGCATTGATAGCAACGAACCTTTGCAAGAAGTCACTGATCACGAAATCGAGGTAAGAACATATACAGGCTTATCTTGTGTTCAAGTTACTTACTGCTGCTATTATAGTCCAACTGGGAGGAGGTTGTCGACAACTTTGATAATATGAACTTGAAGACTGAGCTTCTTCGTGGTGTCTATGCTTATGGGTAAGTAACATGGGTTGAAAAAAAGGAAAATGTCTTATGAATCAATGAATAGTTTCGAGCGTCCCTCTGCCATTCAGCAACGTGCTATTATGCCTGTTATCAAGGGTCACGATGTGATCGCTCAGGCTCAATCTGGTACCGGTAAAACTGCTACCTTCTCCATCTCTATCTTGGAATCCATCGATACTTCCAAGAAGGAAACTCAAGCCTTGATCTTGGCTCCTACTCGTGAATTGGCCCTCCAAATCCAAAAGGTCGTGCTTGCTCTTGGTGACTTTATGGGTGTTGAATGCCATGCTTGCATTGGTGGTACCAACGTTCGTGACGATATTGCCAAGCTCCAAGCTGGTTGTCACATTGTCGTCGGTACTCCTGGTCGTGTGTTCGATATGATTCACAACCGTCGTGCTTTCAAGACTGATGCTATCAAGCTTTTCGTCCTTGATGAAGCTGATGAAATGTTGTCTCGTGGTTTCAAGGATCAAATCTATGATGTCTTCCAACTTTTGCCTGGCAGCACCCAAGTTGTTCTTTTGTCTGCTACTATGCCATCGGATGTGCTTGAAGTCACTACCAAGTTTATGCGTGAACCCATTCGCATTCTTGTCAAGCGTGATGAATTGACCCTTGAAGGTATCAAGCAGTTCTATATTGCTGTCGACAAGGAAGAATGGAAGCTCGATACCCTTTGCGACTTGTATGAGACTGTCACCATCACCCAAGCTGTTATTTTCTGTAACACCCGTAGAAAGGTCGATTGGCTCACTGACAAGCTTCATGCTCGTGAGTTTACTGTTTCTGCTATGCATGGTGACATGGACCAAGAGCAACGTGATGTTATCATGAAGGAATTCCGTTCTGGTTCTTCCCGTGTCCTTATCACCACCGATTTGTTGGCTCGTGGTATTGATGTTCAACAAGTTTCTTTGGTTATCAAGTAAGTCGGCTTTATTTATTCATTTTACACACAGTGGTACTAATCTATTCAAAAGCTATGATCTTCCCTCCAACCGTGAGAACTATATTCACAGAATTGGTCGTGGTGGTCGTTTCGGTCGTAAGGGTGTCTCTATCAACTTCGTCACCAATGAGGATGTTCGCATGATGAGAGTAAGTATAAACCTGAAATCGCTTTCTTTCGTTTTATTTATACTTTTTTTTCTAGGATATCGAACAATTCTACAACACTCAAATCGAGGAAATGCCCATGAACGTTGCCGACCTTATCTAGATTGCCTTGCATAATTTCATCCCAAACATGCCATTGCCACTCTTGGTATTCGCATTTGTAAAAGTTTTTTTTTAGTAAAAAGGAAAAATATAGAATGTTGGCTAGTCTGCTTCGATCACTATTGGTTCTACATAACAATGAGGAAAAGGATTTAAGATGGGGAGGGAGATCAATGCTACTACTGCTGTTGAGATTCTGATTTTGTAGCGTCCGAATTCGATGGTTGACCAGGCTGAGCTGAAGAACCAGGAGCAGATTGACCAGGTGCATTTTGCCTAGACTGCATTTGTTGAGCATAAGGATGTTGCTGTGCAGCAAATTGTTGAAGTTGAAGCTGATACTGTTGCATTTGTTCGGGTGTCAACTATTTGATAATAGAATTGTTAGTGGAAATGTTTCATATATTAAGTGCTTGTTCTTTACTTGAGACAACTGTGGATAATATGCGGCAGGATCAATTTGCTATAAAAACGAATGTTATAAATGATGTCTGGTACTCCATCTCATTTCGTTGTTTACCTGAGCTGATGTATACTGAGGTACATTGGCACTCTGATAATACTGATAGGCGTTTTGATCGTAAACAGCTGAGCTTGACTATAGCATTGCTTAATATACTGGCTTTCCATACATCGTGAAAGACATAAGATTACCTTTGCAGCTTCCTCACGTGGAACAATGTCAATCAAAAAGTCGCACATGTCTGTTTTTGAGATAGCAGTTGCGATATCAGATCGTTGCAATGTACGACGCTTATTCTCTTCTGCATGCACCCTATTCATATATCAGTCCCTGATGCTCCTCTCTTTGATATTCTCTTTCTTCTTACCATGCGCGTTTTGTCAGTTCTGTAATGAAGATTTCACATCCCTTGGCAAATAAAATAGGCGCCTAATCACGAACATAACATCAATATCAATATCATATATGATACGCATATTCCTTCATGAAATACCTCTGCACTGATCATCTACATGACAATAACATGCGTTTGTGTTATTATGATTCATATATAAAGAATATCCCTTGTTTTTTACCTTGACGTCCTGATCGGTCTTCATAACTTTCTTAATGCGTGCCAAGGGTAGTGGGTGATTCTTAAAGTCAGATTCGAAGGATTCGGCGACATTGAGCTGTTCTTGCCAGAACTTGGCGAGATCGAAAACAGGATGAGCACCAGGAGCCGTGCCTTGGGCAGCAGCAGCAGCAGCAGCAGCAGCAGCCATAGCAGCGGCAGCGGCAGATTGCGCGTGATGTTGTTGAATCATGTTTGACGATTCGCCACCAGTACCAGATTGTTGTGGTGCTGCAGTATATTTGTCGTTGGAATTGGGTTGCTGTTGTTGTTGTTGTTGTTGTTGTTGATGTGACATGGCGATCAAACACGCTTTTAAAAAGGAAGGGAAAAAGAGAGCGTGGCACCGTTAAGTCTGTGTTCAAAATCCAGATACATACATAACGCGTGGTGGGCGACGGAGACTTGTAATCATGATACGATTCTGCATTAAAAACAGCTGTGACGAGTCGTCTTGTTCTAGTTGCCATATCATTATAGGTGATTTGCATCAAGATGTATGCTATAAGCCAAGTGCTATTCCCCGCTTCCAATGAGTTTCCCGTATCGCATTGGGTGGGTGGTAGAGCATTTGTGTTATGTAAGCAAACATCCACACACACACATCTGTTTTCCCCGATGATATCTCTGCCAAAACCCGAGTTTGTAATTCTTTCCAAAATTCCATTTTTGAACCTTGTATTAGCTAGGAGAAGGGTCCAAAGATGACTTTGAGTTTTGTGCAATGATGCATGGATTAAATACATAAAATGATAACATACGATAAAGCTGGTACACAATGAAGCGATCATAGTGACTATCTAAATCATGTCTTTGTTACATCCTGTGTGCGTACCATCAAGGCATAGGGTGCATATAATAAGTGACAAGTGAGTGAGGTGTTGTGGATCGTCACAAGAGTGATACTACTATGCTCAAGGTTGACAAAGCATTGCTTGACCCCTCTTGGATCAAATTCCCTTTTTTCTTCTTGTCAGTTGGTTGAAAGAAGCCATGATTTGTTCAAACGCAGATAGCTTATGTAGTTATATTGTCTTTGTTGACTAGTGGGCTTCTTTCAGTCAAAAGCTCTAGCATCTTCTAATACTGGAGAGCGAGATGACTACATTGTGACTTGTCATGTTAGCTGACAGCTGCGTCGAGACGGAAGCTACAAAGTGCATCCCAGTCTTTGACCTTTTTGTGAATAATTGAAAAACATCCATGAATTGGTTCCAGCAACGCGCCACAGCACGCTCATTTAATATCTGGTATTCGCTGGTATGGTATCAGCTACAGTGAAGAGAGGGGAGCTTCCAATATTCATGCAGATCATTCCTTTCACTGCACTCACGTGATTCGTGACCTTGACATCAAAAGAGTAAATCGCCCTTTAAAACATAAATGAGGGATTGACCATCCGAATGAAAACTTATTATTCACTCAATGATGGCTGCGTTTTCGTGCAAGAATACATGGTTGCAAAACATGTGTGCTGTTAATAGTAATTAATAAATGGCGCCTGTTCTTATGATCTTTCATTGTTTTGCTCGAATCCTTCCCTAATGTCTTCTTTTGCAGTCAAGCTTTATAAGATACCATACAGCACATGTTACTCATAATGTCATAATTGAGGAGGTGCGCGTGATTTTTTTTTATCACAGCAATGCTTAATACTTTCATCCAAGTAAACAAAGAAAAAGTTTATGTGCATATCCTGTCAATCACACCCAACAAAGAAGCATTTGGAAATGTGATGATTGAAAAAGGCTTCTTTATTGTGCAGAGGAAACCGATTATTTGAACAAGTGATCACGGCATTTACGTGGTTACCGTATGAAAAAGTAAAGGCCTTTCAACTAAATGACACGAGGAGGAAACAAGATATCGCACTTTCAAGTTTAGCGTATGTGCTCACTTATCGCCTTTCGTCCTCTCTTTTCTCCAAAGCTCTCGAACCGCTGTACACTAACAACAACAACAACACCGTTCCTATGTCAACAGAAAGCTTTGCATTTGATTCAGACCCTCCTTCACGAAAACCAAGTGATTATCCTCCCGAGCAACAGCGGATAAGGTGGAATGTAAGCGATTTGACTCCCAATGACAACAGGGCAACAGAAACAAATGAATCTGAAACCACTTTTTCCCCACCCATCAGTTCTGGTCAGGATCACGCTATTCCCTTATACTCGTCCTTGCAACGTTATTTGAAGCAGCAGTAGTGATTGCCCTTGAGTCTGTAGTATTTGCTAAATTCGTACAGAATCAGTAAGTGTGTGTGTGTGTGCGAGTGCGTGTACACATGAAACGATAGTGGTGCTCATATTGACTGTGTGCATATGATAGTGCAAACAAAGCTCTCGGTCAAGGAATACCTGTATACTTGATCATCTTCATCATATGTCAAGTATATCAAGTAGGGGTAGCATGGGATGCAGTAAGTAAATAGAGAGTTATCAGGGGGTCAGGGTAAAACTAACATGAGACTTAGGTACGCATGCAAAACACGATTCAAATCATTGCATTTATCCTATTGAACCTTTGCTGTCTATTATATGGTGGTTTTCAATTTCAACAAATATCGGAAGCACTCAACGACCTTGCAGATCATCCTGGTATCGGCCATGATATACCAGATTCGGATGTACTTGATTATTTGCGGACATTTATCACCAAACTCCTCATTGCCAATGTGGTCGTTATTGGAATATGCGAGCTTATTTATCTTTACCTTGGTGCACGACTGTACCAGGAATTCGGGCAAGTATTACAAGGGTGAAAAAGAATACGTCCATGTTAATTTGGATTTTATCATAGCTGGCGTATTTATAAAAAGATTGGAGCCGATCCTGAAATAAGAAGTAAGCCTGGTTGACAACGTCGACAGTAGATAAAACTCACATTATTCTCATATAGACATGTATCGCTGGTACCAGATTCTTCTCACTATCCTCAAGATTGACATGTTCTTCTTCTTGGGATACTCAATTCAGTACCTTGTCCTCGTCCTCAAAAACAATGATTATGAATTCCCGCTGACGATTGTGGCTTTACCTCTAACCTGTCTTTTTCTCTTCCTCGCTGTTTATGCAGTAAGTAGCTTTGATCAAAACACCCCATGCTCTTTCACCTCATATAATCAATCATAGGTGCGACATGAGTCAAAATGGATGGTATCAATATTCTTTGTGGGTCTCGCAGCTGGCTGTGCCTACTTTATTTTCAAGATCTACCGTATCTTTGATCCTGATCAGCCTGCTGACAAGTATAAGAATATTAAGAACTTCCTCACCTTCTTTGGTAAGTCGAATGAATTATTGGCATGCTTGAACAAGGATATTTATTACGGATATTCTATTAGCGAGCGTATCCTTGGCTTTGATTGTATTGACCATCATTAATGGTGCAATATGCTGGTCCAACTTCAATAAGGGTCTCAAATCCCATTTATTACGTGATAAAAATGAAGCAGCCTTTACGGAACACCAAGGCGATCGAACACTTTCCCTTGATTAATTTCCCTCGACCATGTCCTCCATCTTCTTTGTTGTTAAATCTAGTACTCTAATACATTATTAATTTCATTCTCTTGCATCGTTTGGCTTGTTTCAATTTCTTGTTTAATAACTTATTATGACGTTCTTCTTAATGCTAACGCTCAAGTGCTTATTGACGGCTTGACCACTGTGCAATGTATTTTACGCTGATCACGTGTAATATAAAACTTCACATTTGTGACGCAGCACCGCTGGGTATCCCACAAATCCAAGGCTTATCTTCAACCAAGATATTATGAAGCTCAAAAAATAAATCCATTATCATGGCAATCAGCTATACTATAGCACTTCAATCCTCCTCCATATGCATTGTTTCATGTGCCATATATGTCCGTGCGTCATTTTTTGATGCATGATACTGCCAAAAGGGTATATTAAGAAGAGTTTATGTTACACCAGCGTTAAGGGATACAATACCTAAAGAAACTGATCTTTGAAGTATGTACTATAGTATCTAGGATTGACAAACATAATTCATCATCTCACGCGGTATTAACGTGAAATGCACAATTTCGTTTCACATGTAGCTGCTCTAATGCAAGGCTATTCTTGTATACCGTTAGCGTATGATACCGCATCTATGGTCAATAACTACCCCTGGCATCTAGCCTTACTACTGATTGCGATCATTGTGTAATATGCTGTTGCTGTCGCTGTATCTTGTTATACTGCCGTACTGAGCAATTCGCACTCTGATAAAAGTGGCTTACCGACACCATTGAGATTGGTGTTATACGGTTCGATGATATTGATTCACCCTATTTTCAGTGTTTGTGATATAAATGGCCATCTGTGAAGACTTCCTTAAGGTTTGGCTACAACAGGTTGCAAGTCATCATTGCATGGTGTATGCAGTTTTTATCTCCGCTTCTTGTTGCATACAGCTCTTGATTGATGGACACCGATTGCTATCCTGCAGACCAACCGTAATGCTATTGTGGAAGCACCATATGGATGGGACGATATTGTATAGAAAGTATAACACGATGGTAAGTTCTATTATTGTACCTTGCTTTCTCAAAGCTTAGGTTTTGCCATCAACAAAGAGTAACTCTATTGACAAGTTGGGTGTCACGGGCTCAATAAACAAAATGAAATACAAACAACCATTTTCCTTTGCTGTTGTCTCGACTCCTTCCCTTCCTGTGTGCAAATATGCCGCTCTTTCTTAAACACACGATAAACGTTCGATTAGATATGTTGGGGGAGAGCTGACAAGTGAAGATTTCTGGTCACTAGTCGCCTTGTACCCTTTCCCTTGGGACAAACAAGGTCGCATGCACACAACACGATCGACTAACATTACTCGTACTACCACAATCTTCATGGTGTTTACAACCTATCCATTAACTACATGGATTTGCCTTCATACATCATAACGCCAAAGAGATGATAATACTTATTCTTCATCGTCATCAATTACATTGGAGGTGGATGGCGAAAGGGCTACGCGATATCGTGTTGCTTGAGAAAAAAACCAAAGGGGAACCAGAAAGCGGAATGTCCAAGTTCGTTCTCATATTTGTTGTTGCACAGTTTGCGTATCTCATCACCGGAACCCGGAACATCAATGTTCTCCGTGCATCCGCTCTGAGAAGAAAACAATTGCAACACAGAGTGCACATACCACACACATACACACTCCTTTGTGCGATAGAGAACATAGGATACCAGTCATTATATGGTGATAAAATGGAAAAAGAAGTTGTAAGATAGCTAGCTAGAGTGCACAAGGTTACATGTTTTGCTTGATCTGCTGTCGGTGTTTCAACCTTTTATGGTGGAAAGGAAAAGAGACAAAAGAGTTCGAGGTTAATTCGGGGAGACCACATGCTCACTACTGTGTCCGTGTTGGTTCAGTAGCGCGCATTTTCTTTGGTGATTAATCGTCCATTGTGTATGCAAATAACTAAAAAGATTTTATTGTCCTGAGGATCGTTGCTTTCTTTCTTCTGCTTTATTCTCACACACACGCAAACGTTAACTTATTTCTCCCTACTTTTTGTTTTCTTGTTCATATCTATAACGACTCTACGTATCTACGCAACAGTCGATATCAAAAAATTCTGTACAAATATATATATCCGTTAGAGGGCTATGATGACAACCACGCTCAAGATGAGCACGGCACCACATATTCACACAGCAAGTGGGCAATGCAACTCGACCAGCTGTAACTCACCACACCGACTTTGGCGTACATTGCAAACCATTATCCAAACCGATGCCAAGGATGAGTTTTTACGTCTCTGCAAACGCACTCCCACAGATATTATTGTGCGCGTTTTGCTGACATCTCGTATTGCCAATGATCCAGCATTGTATTCACCCTCGCAAAAATCGCGTGTTGTGCAATTCCCCCGCCAAGTACGTCCGGAGGCCGTGCGCAAGTTTGGCAAGTCAGCCACAGACTTGAATGCAGTGCAACTCGCTTTGATTGATGTCGATAAGAACAACAACAACAACAACAATGGCCAAATGGCTATTCTGATTCTCAACTTTTTGCGTGAGCATGCTACAAGTATGGAATGCCATCAGTTTGTCAACCATATCTGGGGTCAAGGCAACACTACACTTCATCTGGCGTGTTTCTGGAATATGTCCCGACTGGTGCGACTATTGCTTGATATGGACAATAATGGTGCATCTATGCTCAATCGCAAGAATGCTCGGTTGATAACCCCTCGAGATTGCTGTTCTTCTTCATCTGTGTTGGCACTCTTAACACCTCCTAAACGCGCAACAAGAGCATCTGTGCCAATAGTGACAACGACACCCATAGCCACAACAAAGCCTGCTATTGATGTTTGTACTACTACTACTACTCTTCCTTCGCCACCACCCACACCTACTGGTACCACGAGTCGTCCCTCTATGTTGTTGAAAAAAGCGACGGAGAAAAGAGGCTTCTTGGCATACGGATCAACTCCATCACCAACAATTGTAGCCGCTGTGCAAACTGAGTACTTCCAGCAGCAACAAAAACCCGTTACACCACCACCAAATCCCACATCAGAGACAAAGTTTGTTCCCATGACATTTTCCAGCTCCACATCATCATCATCATCATTCTCTTCAATGTCATCTGCAGAAGGAAAGGATGATCATTGTTGGACACCACCACCTTCTCCTATTGCTCGTCATCCTTGGTCACCAGCACCATCTCCTATATCGACATCAATTGAAGAGGTGCAATTGCCAGAAATCCGTCCATCTTGCTTTCCTGCCAATCCCATCAAGCAACCTGTGGTAAAACAGGTTCGCTTTGATCCACACGTAACACTGATTGATGCATGTATTCGTGGAGACCTTCAAGAGCTCAAGCATTATTGTGATAACCAAGGTCAAATCCCTAGTGTTGGTGGAATTCGTAATCGATCGCTGTTGCAAGTTGCTTTGATGCGTGGTCATGAACATATGGTCAGCTATCTCGCCGATCATGTGGATGTGAATCATCAAGATAGTGATGGTAAATCATTTACTATGTTCGATTATAAAGTCTTGCTAACAATGACATATCATATAGGGTGGACAGCACTTCATTATGCTGCAGCTCTCGGTCTCTGGCGTTCCTTGGAATATTTGGCCACTCTTCCCGAAGTAAATCTCAATGTGAAAGCACACGATGGTCTGATGATCCATGAATGTGTGGATACCCAGTTTGCACAAAGAAAATGTCGATGTAAGTGGCCATAAAATTATGTGTCGGCTGTAATTAACTTTTCATTTCTTCAGCCATTATTGATCGTTGCCGTCGATCAGTTAGTCAAAAAGCCTAAATTTGTATTATCCACCTGCCTTCTTTTTGTACATAACTTGTTATTTTGTCAATTCCCCTCTTTTTCTTTCAGGCACATACACACACACACGCACACACAAGCACCCATCTACATACTCCATTTCCCCTTTCACTCTTTGTTTTATCTGAAAATTCCGTATTATATTGTATGAATCCCTTGCTTTTCGTCATTTCCAAGCGTGTTACCCTCTTTTTTAAATAGCTCTTGTCTCTACCCCTTTTCCACGTGTACACCATTCTTCTCATTTACTCTCCTTGTTATTTATCGTTTCGTATCTCTTGCGATTTATGCAGCATTTGTGCTACCATCTATGTCCCTGCCCATCCTTTGCTCCCTTTTTCCATCTCTATGACTCTGTAGATAGTATTTTATATGCAAATGTAAAGAAAGAAAACCTTGTTTACAGTTCCAATATTATCTAGCTAGAGTGATCTTCATGCACCATACTACAACTATTATTATAATTTCACCAGGTCAAGTCCTTTTTGGTTGCAGAATCGTCATGTAGGATATGGGTGGGTACTCTGGGTGGTGGTGTATTGACTAAAGCTGGATCACGGGGTTTGACCACTTGTGGGATAGAAGTATCTCGTTGAATTTCAGAGAAGTGTTGAACTGCTTTGCGTGCTGGAGCTGCTTGGTCAGCTGTCACGGATGCCTGCATCCGTCGCTATAAAAGTAGGTGTAAGCAAAAAGCCAATCACAATAATGAGCCACTTACCACACGTGTGCCTTTACCAATACCAAGTTGTGGCAAACCACGATTCAAACCTTCCAACAAGACACATGCTTTGCATATATCATTCGAGGACATGTAACCACAACGCTGGCAAGTCTTTTGTGTAGGCATCTTTACATCTGATTTGATCTGGAAGGCTTCTCCTGAATGAATAATATCTATAAAACAAACGGTCAGGTTGCAAGCTCACATTGTTGATTGATATTATTCATACCAATGATAGCACTTGGTCGAATTGACTCGAGATCCTTCAAGAATGTTCTTGCATGTCCACGGTAAGCATCTGGTGAATAGATACACTCTGTTGAAAAGTAATCGAGTTTCTTGAAATAAGCGTACATAACAATCTCCTTTTCATAAGTGTACTTGAAAGGCTTGGATCGTCGAATATTGCTCTCTCCTTGTGTCACGATCTCAGTACATCGCCCTAACCGAGCAATATCACCTCGGAAGACTTGAAGAGCCATAAGTATATCATACCACATAGGATATGGCATATATCAACTTACTATTCATTAGAATTGTCTCTGCAATATCATCCGCATTATGACCAGTGACAATGTGATCGACACCCAACATGACTGATCCACGATCCAGGGCTTGACGTCGAAATACGCCACAAAACGTACAATTGTTCTTGCGTCCAACTTCTTTGACGATTTCATCCATACTCCAACCATAGAGATCCGCATATGATACAATCTTGAGTGGTAGATCATATTGTTGCTGGTTACGTTTCACTGTCTCTAGTGAGTCGTCTCGATATCCAGTAATGCCTTCGTCAACCGAAAGTAAGAATAGTTCAACCCCATAATCATATCGTTCATTCAAGACCTTGAGCACATGAGCTAGCACAGTGGAATCTGCAAAGAGTTAACTCCATCATGTAACCAAGTGACAATCTAGCTTCATACCTTTGCCACCACTAGCACCGATCGCCACTCGTTCGCCACGTTGAAATAGATTGGCATCGACGATCGTGTTATGAATCTCGGTTTCAAAGACATAGAAGAAGCATTGCTGACAAATCTGCTGGCCAGTTTTTGGGCGCTTGATCATGGCCCTATTCTTGGAACATAATACACAGAGTTTGACCATATTCTTGCAAAGCGGGGAAGAAGTGGATGAAAAGCATAAAAAGTGCGACTGCGACTGAGTTTACTTGTGTCATGCTGTGTTTCATACACCTGATTGAAAAATGTTGTGATTGTTGTTAAAGAGATATGTCACCTAATCAGTAAATTGTTCCTTGAGTGGTAGACCGGAACGAGAGAATAATGCCGGAAGGACCCACATAAAACAGGAGTAAAAGTACCATGTTACCTTTTCATCCTATCTTTCCGGTCAAGGAGAAGAGCTTAGCAGGGGTGTAAAGGAGATATATAACTCCCCATTGCATTATTATTCTTGAAACTGATACTGATTCAACGGGGTAAAGAACCTGGACCTTGCAGCCATGTCATCAGAGGAGATCGCTTTGTTACCTCTTCACTCATCATCCCCCTTAACTCCTTGCTGCGTAAATATAGCACATGCATTAAACAAACCACTTGCTCCAAATCCCATTACATCCTCGAGGTAGGCACTGCTACTGCCTAATAACTGTCATTCAATGTGTTGTGTGCGTGTGTAGGTGTATGCGTTTGTGAAAAAAGAAGATCATGTAGATCCCTCCTCACTACCCGACCTCCCTCATATGCCAAGTACATCAAGTATTCACTCCTCTGCAAATGTATGCCTATGATACAATTCGGACTCCTTTTAACAACTCACCAAGATATATAAAAGATACCCATGCTTGAAAGTGAAATCAGTCATTTTGAGCTATCGATATTATGTCAGCGCCTGTTGCATGTCAAACTCGGGACCATCCTTTCCCTATCTTTACAGTACGTTTTATTCATCATCTTGCGTAACATATACTTATTGAAGAAAATCACCAGTATCAGCATTCAATAATAGAAAAGAAGCCATATCATGATTCCGGCATCGATGATGTAATGGCCATGCCTGATGATGTTTACTACAGTGATATTACTCTGGATCAATCATCCCAGGATGATGATAGCGACGTGGATGAATTGATGGCAAGTGAATGTCAATCATTTTCCAATCAGCCACAAAGGAAGCCACGACGAGAACGTAATACAGCATCCACATTCTTGCTCTCACCATCAACAGGGAAACCAGAATATCATCAAAAACTGTATTATGGATCAGTGAGGATGTCTCCAAATGACGTTTGTCGCCAACAAGAAGCAATGGATAGCAGTAGGCCACTATTCATTTCTCGAGCTCTTCCTCCACCTCCTCCATCTCCTCCTTGTACTGTTACTCAGCGATGTGCATCCTCTTCTACTCCCACCAAGCCAATGGTGCCTGCCAAAGGGATTCTCAAGAAACAGGCACCAACACCATCATTATCCAATAATCAAGCCCGGAAGCAGCAGCAATCACACACTTGCAGCAATGATCATGCTTCAACTCTCATGGATACTAGAAACCATGAAGATGCATTATTATGCAAAGCAACGCATGGTGGTGGTACGATGCGACGACTCAAGAACAGGATCCGTCATTATATTCTAACACATGCTAAAAACAATAACAGTCGATCATCACCGACTTGTGAAAGTTGCCCATCTTCGACATCTGGTATTTCAGTGGTCACAGCCAATAGCACCAGCACACATCAAGTCGCTTTCCAAAAGAAAAAGGTTAGGTACAACAAGATGGTACTTGTACAAGATACCTATGCCTCTTACGAATACGATCGAACACCTGATCCACAATCCTCCTGCATGCGCCTTACACATGAATATGTGGATGAAATCAAGAATGAAGTGAACTTGTACAAGTTTGATGAGATGGTTGTACATCCCTGCAGTAGGATATATACACACTTCTATAGTATTTAAAACGTGGATCTTTTGTACTCTTTATGTATTCCAATTGTAATAATACATGCATTGTATTTTCTCCTAGTGATTGACGTCTTAGCCTACTCATCTTATATGAGCTTCTTCAGATCGCACATCATGACATATACAGTAATAGCTAACTATCTTGATCACTCAATTTTCACGCTTACCTTAAGCATTGTCATTGATAATAAAAGTAGTGCGTTAAGCGCAGGTCCTACTATCTCTTTAATTTCAGCATGACAGGTGTACAAGTAATCCTTGGAGCTTCTGTATCTTAGTAGCATTGATCTAACCAGAGTATCTCACCTTTGGTATTTTGACATAGGGGCTATTGCCTACCAATATAGTGAGTTTGTAATCAATGTGAGTATGGGAGACCTGGTGCAGCAGTTGTGGCGCCGTTATTTTCTCCGCAACAGCGATCCATTGTACACCAACAGATTTGCATTCAGCTGTGGCGTCCAGACCATTGTCTAAAAAAAGACATTGCAGCAATGGGGAACTCATTATCTCGCACATTACAGGATATGCTAATAGTAACATCAC
This sequence comes from Lichtheimia hyalospora FSU 10163, assembly GCA_025094155.1. Classification (NCBI taxonomy): domain Eukaryota; kingdom Fungi; phylum Mucoromycota; class Mucoromycetes; order Mucorales; family Lichtheimiaceae; genus Lichtheimia; species Lichtheimia hyalospora. The sequence goes on from PTRB01000231.1 coordinate 25,397, forward strand.
TCTATGAACCAGTGCAAGGATTATGGTAATCATTTACACAATAACAACACCGAAAACGAACTGAACTGAGAGAATGATGGGGGGACTTTATGAACCTTTGGATGCATTTCGCTTTAACACATTCACTTTTGCTCTCGAATCTTCAATACATGTTCTGGCCCAATTAGATGGTGAAACCAGATTTCAGAGGATTCTACCAAAAACCCACCAACCTTATTTGGTAAATCATTGCGCTAATTATTGTTGCATCCATTGAATCAACGTAACGTTTGCAAGTATGGTTTAGAATGTCCTTTCACTATTGATAGTATTGTATGAAACCGGGATGGAAGTCAAGGTAAGAGAGGAATAATGAGTAATAGCAGGCATTGGGTTGTATGTATATTCAGTGTTGTATGCATGTCTAGAGAGTAACAAAATAAGCGGTGGATCCAGCAAGGGCTACCAATGTCCAAACGGCCAAAGATGAAGATAAAGGTGATTTTGCACCAGAATCGGATGACGGGTTGTTAGATTGATTGGCATCACCACCCCCGTTGCCTGACAAGGAGGGTACTGATGTTGGAATCGTACCGAGAGATACAGATGCACTGCTAGCAGCAGCAGCAGCTTCTGAGCTACCAGGAGCAGCAGAAGATCCTTGATAGTTTCCGTAGCAATAATGATTATATCCATCAACGCAAAGGACTGTGTCACCATTGCAGAGACAATTAGCAGTGCCGTTGAACTGTGCGCTGCACGATTCAGGCACTGCGGGACATCCGGTTGTTTGGTTAAGCAGCTGCGAACCCCAACAAAATTGGCCATTATTGTTATGACACACGGTCAACATATCGCTACAACGGCAGTTGACTGGTGATTGGATATTGGAGCACACACTGGGAACGGTGCATTTATCACTGGGAAGGGAATCATATGGCAATTTGTCTTCACGCTTGAAGAGTCGATGTAATTCTTCGATCGTCTCATCTGCTGTATACGCACTGGCAAAGGATGCACATAATAAGATGGAGAATAAAAACAGAGGCAAAAGGATTGTAAGGCGCAAAGACATCTCCAGGATGTGGGAAGAAGGAAAGAACAAGGAGAAAAGAAAGTGGTTGGGTGGGTGGATGGATTTTTTCTTGGGTTATTTAAAGGTATCAAACAACCCAGCTTCGTTTTCCGGCAAGTTCTGGACTACATATCATTTTATTTATTGAGATGAGCAATATTTTGTACCTGATTGATGGCGACTGGACTCTCCATTTTCATTTTTCCTTTTCGCATCACACTCACAGAAACTAGTTGTCGAACCATATTTACTCATGGTCATCATCCATGCTACCATCTATGCATATCATAAGCTTATGGTAATCTAGCATGCAAAACAAAGAAGAATGGTTCTTAACTGTATTTTCCTTTTAACAAAAATGCATCATTCGGATGATCTTCCGGAGAGATACGGCATTGTGCTCAAGATATGATGCACACTATCCTTCGAATCACAGACATTGTTGTATTTTAATACACCCACAGGTTTTATTCTGTCAAGCATACATTATCACGCTATACTGAATCGTAGAATAAGATAACCAGTGAAAGATACATGCTCAAGTTAAAGCCTGTAATTGACGGGCCAGCATTATGCCCAAGTAACATGTCCAGAAGAGCGAGTATGATATCAGACGTACACAATGTATAGCAAAGTATCATTATTGTTCAGGGGTTACAAGGATAAGAGAGTGATAGATGCAATGATGACTTTATAGGAGAAAGCGTGTAACAAACAGAAACTACAAGCATAGCCATAAGGGGTCTTGACGCGTCCTTCAACAACCACACCTTGCTTCGTCTACATTGAACACTATATAATGCCTACGGAGCGATCGGTGCGATCTTGGACCATATGTTATAAGACCGCTGGTGGCACGAGAGGCGATGATGCATTCTGAAATGGCTCCAAGTACCTAGTCAAGCTGCACGCTTCATTCGTTACTGGGATGGCAATATCAAGGGCGAAAGAATGGTCGATTTCGTTACAGACATTCGTAGTTATATCAACAGCATAAGCCATCCTCCACGTAGTTCTGAAGCTACTTATAAACGAATTCAAAGATGGAATCAGTTGTTGAAGCTAGCACATCGCATGCGACAGGAAGGAGCAACAGAGAAGGGTACGTGATCAAGCTTGTAGTTTGTGATAGCGAGAGCAACTTATGCGTTTATGTAGAAATTATGAATGTCTTTCCAAACTATTATGGCTTTGTCGCGTGTCTAAAGCGAGGGATGATGGTGATACGAGAGCAGGATGGAGAGAAAGCAGCAAATGATAAACACCAACGGCGACGTAAACCATTAAAATCTCCTTCATTAAAACAAGCATCATCATCCATGTCGACTTTGGGTGATCAATTATCAATGACAACATCACAACTTCCGGTTGTTAATACACCATTTTTCAGCGGATCATTAACTCGTCCTCATAACGGAGAAGGTGTTTGTATCCAAGGAAACACCTCGCCATCACCATCTCCACACTCTCCGCCTATGCCATATGAAAAATTGGATAACCAACATGGCCAAAACCACCAGGAAGGAGAGTACAATAACACCAAGAATCCACTGTCAGATAAGCACAAGACGATCAAGTTGTTACGCCGAAAAAATCCACGCATGCGTCAAATGATGGAAACCATTCAATTATCAGGGAAGATACGATCCTATATCGAAGAAAGAAAGCTTTGTTTAAGCAGAACAAGAGAAATGCAAACGCAAATTGAATTGGTCCAAGTGATGACGAAGGCAGGGTTTTCAAAAGCAGAGATTCTATCTGTTATCCATAAGCAATCTCAACCGAACCATGAATAACACCTTTTATCTTTATAACAATATGAGATTTATTTATCATGAAGATGTTGCGGATGCAAACGAGTCACTACTGGTGGTGGAATGCTCACTATTTGTGCGTTTGGTGCAAGATGCACGTAGTGCCTGGATTTCAGTCTGGCAATTGTGACACCTAAATAGTAGACTATTTTCCAAACTGTATTTACTCTTTGCTTTGGACCCTTTCCCTATATTATATTGTCCCTTCTCATTCGCCTTGAGAATCACATTGATACTTGTTTCAGCACCATCATAGTCCCCATCCAAGATCATCATTCTTGCTTCTTCATAACGACTAAAGTAATAAATGTAATGATCCAGGACAAGATCTTGAGCTTGCTTGTACACGTTTTGTATAGATTGGTGATGGATATCCCGCATCTGTTGTTGTTCTTCTTGTTTATCTGGGGATCGAATATAAAGTCGTCGAGCCATGACACTGCGAAGATAATAGGCAAGGCACACATCGTCGGCAGAAGCATTAGTGACATCATTCAGTTCTTGGTCGATCCGTTGAATGTTGGTTCGTAATAAGGAAATAGGAATATAGTCGCTTATACCAAAGGCATTAAGTACTTCGAGATCAGGGAACAAGAGATAATCGTCTTGATCGATAAATTTGCGTGCCTTTCTCGCAACGAATTTCTTTTACGCAACATTACGTTAGTTTGGTGTACTTGAACATTCCCTTCCCTGTGATATAACCTTCATCCTACCTCAAGTGGAATTGATTTCCCAGCAATCTTTTGCCTTGAGTCCGGTACCTTCTTCATAATGTCATGTGCTTGGGATATCAAATCCTTTCGTTTGCTTTCATTCGATTCACTTTGTGCGAGCATAAATAATGCAACACCCTTAAAGTACATGTACACCGCCTTGGACCAATTGCTCTCATTGTGTAAAATGGCATATATATCCACTGCTAGTTTCCAATCGCCACGGACCATACTGATGCATCCACGTTCCCAGTATCCAATATGCTGAAGCTGTATCCAATCCTTTTGTGTGTTGATAGCCCGAGTATATGCTTCATCAGCTTGGTCAAGTTTTGTCTCGCAAAACAATTTACGGCCAAGAAAGAATAAAAAGATGACGCCATTTGGATATAATTGAAGGTTGTAGTCAAGAACAGCAGAAGCAAGAGATTCATCAGCATCTGATACAGGCACCAATTTAGCAATGACAAGGTGGTAATTGATGAGCATCATGTCGGAAAACTGTCGGCGTAAACCTTCATCCGGTCCCTGAAGTACAGGTGCCTTCCCAGTTCTTTTATATTCGTCCCACCCTCCATTGGATTCAAGCAGTTTCATTCCTTGCGTGCGATCACCCGAGAATCCAATAAATTCGACAAGACGTAACACCGTTTTGGGTAACAATGATAACATGAGCTTAAATGACCCCATACCAAAGCAAACGCCTGATGTAAAGTGTGGATCCAGGGGCATTTTCGTTTGTTGAATGAATGACTCCAATACAGTGTAAGCAACATAGCTCTGACGAATGTTGAGACCTTCACGCAAAAAAGACATGAGACTTTCATCATGAACAATGCATAACATAGCCTTGAGTAAATGTGCTTCAGCTTGAATTAATTCCTGCAATAGAACTTAATTAGAATCATGTAGTACAACAACAATTATAGAAAACACTTACGGCATGTCGAGCAATTGGCTTCATATTTTCCAATCGCTCTATTGTCAATCCACCTTTGATCCAAGATGTCAATCCTTCGAGGAACCAGCCATTGCTTTCACTTGATTGGCTCTTGCGGGCAACTGTATTGGCCAACTGTACTGTTTGTTTTAGTGCCACAATGGCTTCCTCGAAATCCGATGCTTGAAAGGTCATCATGCTTTTAAGTGACAGCAAGACAGCTTTGCCGAGCGAATAATACATGGATGTCTTGCATAGTTCGGGTCGTAATATAGCTTCAGCTTCCACAATGCGTGAATTTAAAAACAGATCGAGTGCATGGCGTGCAGTGTGCATGTCGTCAAGCAGCTGTTGCTCATCAAGATTAATTGTCGTCGTGTTCTGACTCGACCATGACGAAGATCGACTCGTATTCTTCAGTGATGGGCTTGTCATTGGGAAGAAAAGGAGCAAGCAATGAAGCAAAGCGATGTTCCTCGAGGTTTCCAGCCTTATTCGAATATGGCTAATTTCGGCATCATCTGTCGCACTGTTCGTGTATCCATGGCAACAGCCCTGGGGCGGAGCTATTGTTGTATGTTCGTTTCCTGAATGTTTTGACCTTGTAAAATGGACAAAGCACGATAATTGGTTATCATTCGACGCCGAACTCTAGACGATATAGTCTTCTTTATGCTCCTTATAAAGAATGATTAACTTCAGAAAAGATTCATTGACAAGTAATAAATTAGTTTACCCTTTACTGATGGCGACATGTCATCCATATGTGACCTATCTCCAATTCAATTATTTCGTTCATAAAAGACCCTTTAACTTATAGTTTGCTAAATGCTCCATCTCATTTCAATACAAGTTAGCAATCCTTCATGTATACTAATAACAAGGATATCTTGATAAACTAAATGAGTGGATCTTGTACATGTATTGTGAGCAGCAAAGCCAAATATGGTAATGGAATGGGGTACCACCAAAGGCGATAATGCATACAAGGATAAGAAAGTATAACTGCTGGACGACAGCTTCCAATAAATCATTTCAGATGGAACATAAGAAGCACACATCTTCTTTGCTGGGCATACAGCAATAGATTTGAGGTAACAAGGTCATTCTGAAAAAGCCAAAATCATAAAGTCAGTGTTTCACTCCATCAAGTTTGTTTTGACAGTAACTTGATACCATTCTTTGATGCGCTATGGAGGTGTCATGATCATTATTATTTCTGACATTGAATTTACATCAATCTCATTTTGATACCAAATATTATTGTCCATTGGATGTAAGCAACAAAAGACGCCATCGCAGATCATGGTCCAATTTAGTTTACTGATTGTATGGGGATACACATTTGGTGAATATGCCCGAAGATATTAACCAAAAGTAGCTGGGGATGAAATGCGATGGGAGATCCCAAGGGGTTCAGGGGCAAGGAAATGTGTGTCGCTTGCTCTGTAAGGAAATCCGGGATATGTATGGATGTCTCTCGGTTTTCTCGGCATGAACGGCATCACCGGGATGTTTCCAAAAGAGGTTGTTTCTATATCTAAATGGCTACGCACGGCCACATGTGCCCTTATGTGCATGTGTAACTGATCCACATATCCCAGAATCAGTATCTGATATCTAGGACTACCGTAGCAATCATATGTTTAAATCATGGTGCTTCCTATCAGACGAATGAGACCCATAATACAATACGTATAATGAATGAATGAAAAGCATTGACACTCATGTATAATGAGATCCACAGAGGCAGCAGCATGCTTCTCTCTCGATGTTGAGCGCATATGTAAATAAGGAGGAATTCGTGATATAGATGATGGAGATCACATTCTTCAGTGCTTGGCTACATGGTGGAAAATTATGAAGAGCAGCATGTTTAGCTGCATTAGAGTATATGCGCCACGTTGTCCCAAAGAAATTGCTGAGACCGTGCTATATGCTATTTATGGGTGCTTCCCCGCGATTTGGTTTCAGGAGAAGAGTATTATTCTTCCCTTGCGGGCTTTCACAGAAAGGAACAATGAACAGCAGCTGCAATGAACATTTTGTTACCGTACATGGTGTTTTTGCGTATGCCTTATATGCATGCATGTATTCCCCCCTTTGAATAAATGGCCAAGACCATTAACACACACCTAGTCTCTCTCTCTCTCTTTGTCTTTCTCCCCCCTTACACCCCTGGTGGGATCAATCCCCATTTGTTTTGCATATAAAATGCCCAACATGATATTCTTTTCTTCCACCACCATCAATTGTATAATCACACACATACCCAATCACAGCCACCACTTGAATACGACATGTCTTTTCCATACTATTACAGCCGCCAAGAGCCTCGTATCATTGCAGTAGAACGTTTGACAATCAAAGAACGATTGTCGCGATTGTTTACACCTCATCATCATAAGGAGCATCCCATATTTTTTGAAGAACCTATATATCATCCAACATCATCATCCTCACCTTGTACACGTTCACAAAGCACCATTTCCGAAAACACACTTTTGACTCCTGTCAGTAGCCATTTTGATGCATTTTATGATGACGATAGTTTCAGCGAAGCATCGTTTGAGGAGGAGGTGGATGAGGATGAGAGCAGCAGCGATGACGAGCCTATGATGCCCTCTACTCAGGAACGACAGCACCAAGTTGCCTTGTCAGTAGCCATTTTGCCTGCAGCTGTAGCAGCTGCAACAGCTGCACGAACACGGCGGTACCAAGCCCGTGCCAGAAAAGCATCACGTAACGCTATACCCTTCATCTTTTAGAAAAGAGCATATATATAGAGATCAGGATACTATCACATGATCCATGTTGTTGTACATCAAAATTTCATAGACCCCAACTATATCTTATCAAGTAGAATATTCATTGTACATCACCTGGCTGTGTCAGATTGTACATTAAAAGCATATTTCATTGAACTATCAAAAGTGAAATGATTTGTGATACCTGGCTGTTAATAATCATCATCAAATGAACTGTGCCTGAAACTTCAAATGCTGCATCGTTATCACATGCTCGTATGTGCGACCATGAACCCTCTCTTTCTCTCATGTGTATTTATTGTTTGCATGTTGGATGGGGCTAACAGGACCCTTCCTCTTCCACACACGCATACACGAGCATCTAACTGATATACTCCCCCCTCTCTCTTTCCTTTCCTTATTCTTTTTTTTTTCTCCATGGCGGTGCCTGACATCCAACAAACTACTGTATCGGAGGATGATTCTTCCAAAGTGGTTGCATACAACCCAGCAACATATATAACCACTACTACCAGTACACTGCTTCCAACCAACATTGCAAACTTTATTACAGCTGTGTCCTTAGCCACTCGATTATCATTACGATGTTCAGCCTTATTTATGGAAGCCTTATTCGAGGCAGCAAAATATAGTACCGTATTTTCGTTTGGGCTTTCAAGACAAGCGTTAATCAGTGCCATATCCACTGCCAAAAAGGTCCATACATTAACGTATCCCAAAGATGAGGAATTGATCGATAGTGAAAAGTAAGAAATCAAGATGATCCCATTTATTATCTAACATGCATGTCAAATATAGAAGTGGATTTCTTCAAGTCTTGGACAAGTATACTAGTCTCGGGGTGTATATTATTCATCATACTTTTACACTTGCTGAACTGTTTGCTCTTTCCGGTCTTCAATTTACTTCCAACACTATCCAAACTGGTCTCAAGGTAACTAGCTTTTTGATAGTTGAAGTCACTTTATATGCTCAGGTGATATTCTTGTTAGGCAGCTGAGGAATCCGTACAAGTTATTGATGGGATATTCGGGTCGAATGAAACATCGCGGGCGATTTCAGCCATTGTGACCCTTGTGCATGGAGAGTTGATGCAAGATCCCGACTTTGAGTTAGCCAAGGAAGGCAAGATGGCGATATTAGGAGGACTTACGAAGGCTATGACTGCATTTGCTGTGTTGCAGAATGTGACACATACAAGGACGATGCATGAGATGGTGAAAATGACGCTTATGTGGAAAGGCCTTGTGGTGGATGATGAAGAGGATGATCAAGATAGTCGAATGATATGTGCAGGAGATGATGACGAGCAACCATCAACGGATATCATTCATGAATTGGAAGAATTACTCGAGCAACAACCTGAGAACGATAGTTCATTATCACTTGCATTAGAAGAACAACGAGAGAATTGGCAGCAATATCCCATGTACGAAATAACCACTACAACACAACGAATGACTACTCAGACGACACGTATCCAGCCAATTGCAGCTGATGGATCACGCCCTCGAGCCAAATATGTCGTTATCAATACAGATGAGCAAGATAGAGAATCATTTATGGCAGTCATTGAACAGCAGGACACTACATTACCAGGTGCATGGATTGAACATGCAGTAGAACAACAAGATGAAAGCAACAATAACAACAATACACTTGCAAGATTGAAACAAAAACCATCACGTGGTTTGAAAATCATGCTTTCAGCTGTCTCAAAGACATTCTCGCGCAAAAAAGTTGAACGTCAGACCTTTCATGATAACACTAGTCGACGACTTGTACGCCATGGCAGTATTGATACAATTGATGATGGGGATAGTATCGATGATAATGATATTACAATGACAGAAAGCACATCCACTACCTTAAGATCGACTGCTGCACAATATTCAGTACCTGCATCCAACAAACCATTACCATCGACACCAACCATTGAAGATGATGAGGATAAGACGATTAAACGGAAGTCATCATGGAGCAGATTGAAACTTAAGGCATCGAGAAGAAAGAGTGTTACAAGTCTATTTCAAAAAGGAGCAGAAGCACTAAAGAAGCAAGCAACATCATCTCCTCCTCCTCCTGTACCCAGTTTACCCCAGCATCATCCATCCACCAATGGATCCCTTTATTTACAGCCTAGTCATTCATCATCAGTAGCCATTGAATCACATACTTCTATCTCAGGTCGTCGAGGAAGATCCAATTCGATTACGAGTATGTCTAGCATGTCTCAAACATTTACAACTACAACTACCTTTACAACAGCTCCTTCTTCACCATCCACTTCCACATTACAACAACCTTCCTCATCCTCATCCAATAACAAACGCACTAATACGCCACTTGTACATTGTCAACAACCTGTTGAACGTCGTCAACGTATGCTTGTACGTTCACCATCACTTCCTTCCAATCGTAACAAGAAGCGTAAACCTCGCTCACCTCTTGAAATGGAACCTGATCCTCGCAATTTCCCACGTGATCATCTCTTACGCAACATTGAACGCTTTTCACGTTATGCAAGTGCAGCTTATGGCGAATCATTTATGCGCATCTTACGTATTGGTGATATACCTTCAGAATTACCCCATTCAGCACAACATCATGCCAATCATCATGCATTTGCACATCACACTGGTGTCTCTGTCGATGATATATTGCTTTCCAGTTATGCGGATCAAAGTACTTTAATCAATCATCCAAAATTACATGCGCTGGTGCATTATGTAACCGTGGATCATGCAGCTCAAGCAGTTGTGCTCACGTGTCGAGGTACACTTGGATTGGGTGATGTTCTTACAGATTTAATGTGTGAATATGCAGAATTTGATCATAATGGTCGCACATATATGGCTCATGGTGGTATGCTTGAAGCTGCTCAAGTCCTTGCTCATCAACGTGGCAAAGTGTACGATGCTGTTATGCGTGGATTAACACATCATCCAAGTTATGGTCTCGTTTTATGTGGACATTCACTCGGTGCAGGTGTTGCTAGTTTACTCAGTGTACTTTGGAGTGAGGAGCGACAACCCCATCAAGCCCATCATCCAGGTGCAGCATTGGCATTGGCACGTGATCCAGTTCCCTTTGTCACATCCAGTACAAGTGGATTACCAAAGGGTAGACCTATTCATTGTTACACATATGGTCCACCTAGCGTCATGTCGCATGAGTTAAGCGATTATTGTGGACGTGGTCTTGTCACCAGTGTGGTTCACGGATACGACATTGTTCCCAGTCTCAGTCTTGGGTTATTAAGAGATTTCAAGAATGTTGCTGTCAGTTTATCTCAAGAAAGCTCAGTGGCTGATGACATTTTATCACGTATCATTGGTCGATACAGCGGCAAAAAAGAGGAGCAAGATGATCAAGAGCATAATGAACAATGGTTTTGGGCACTCATTAAAACCATGCGAGCTGATATGCGAGCTGACAAGTTGTATCCGCCTAGTACCGTTTATCTCGTTGAATCTATACCTCAATTACATCATCAACAACAGCAACAAGAACGTAGAGGATCAAAAAGGAAACACAAAAGGGCTCACCAAGTGGTCTTTGAACGATGCGATAATGTGCAGACTCGCTTCTCTGAGATTGTATTTTCACGTTCCATGTTTACCGATCATTCACCTAACATGTACGAGAACGCCATTCGCAAATTGGCGCAGGGATATTTTAGTTCTTGTTAGTGTAGTAGTATTTCTTGTGTATATTACATTTATATCCAACATGCATTTATACTTTATCTTATTCATGAGTGCGTCTTTGCCCACGATTAGATAAATTCCTTGATATCTTTTTTGTTGATCATCCCCTAAAACATATTTACATTTGAAAGAACCATTTTGGAATGGCAAGGATCAATGCTTGGGTACTGCCCTTGGCCTTATTCATCTTTGTATACGAATTTCCAATTTGCGTGCTGGCGTCTGGTAAATTCATTTAGAACAACCTGTATGTGAAGACAAGGATGTGTAACAAAGCCAAACAGTGAAACGGCGAAACCCAACGGAAATCAGCGCCAAGGCCTAATGGTGACAACCCTGCCATGTGAATCGAGCACTATGGATAAGGTACCGGAGACCAAACACACTGTACTTCCCTGTGCTTGAATCAAGCACAAAAGACGTGATACTCAAAAAGGAGAACCAAGTGAAATACAATGATATGGGATATTACTATGTGGACAGCACGACGGGGATATAACACGCTATACTATTAGAATATACCCGCTCACTCACAAGCAAGCTCTTAAACTGTGCTTCGCAGAAAGGAAGAATCTCTCTCTTTTCGTTTTATTGATTGGGATATTTGTATTAGATTGAGATTTGGGTTTGGTTGGGGTGGGATGGTGATGCTGATGGTTACTTTGTGTTATGCGTCAACTGAAAAGGACTGTGTTGGTGGTTTTCTATCTTTGAGTTGTGTTGTCACAAATCCTAGTCATCCCCCAATTCTTGCCTTTTTAGCTTTGTTACACAAATCAGTCGTCGTGCATCTTTTGTAGTAATACACTTCTAACAAGTTTAAGAAGACGTGATTGAATGCAATGCATTGTTGCACCAATGGATAATGAAAGGGTTGTTGGTTCTTGTTATGATCAAGAGCTATCCATTATAAGAACAACGAATTCATCTTTGGTGCGTGTTGGTGTAACAAAGAATCGAGCTGCATAAAATAATTGAAGCGCACAGTCCAGTGGCGCCACTTTAGTCCATAGTAAAATAGCTTATTCGAGAGAGAAGTATAATATAATAATAAAGTATATCGAGCTGTGTTTTATTCATACTGGGAAGATATTGCTTATGTCTATATTATATGCAGCTGCTATCGCAAGCGGGGTGGCAGTGAATGACGTGTGCATAAAATGAAGGATGGCGACAGGAACAATGAAAGGGCGCCCCTCTTTCTCCACTCATGTTTCACACAGGAAAAACAAACCCATTTACAAACTACAATGCATTCACTGCTGTTAATGCCTTCAATGCACAGCGTCATTGGGGTGAACAGTTCACACACGATTTGTGTCAAAGGGCGATGTTTCTTTCAAGTCTCATGTAACAGCAAGTTCGCGTGATCTGCCAATGACTCGAGCTTCATTTGAACACAGCAGGTATGT
>PTRB01000232.1:0-37642 GCA_025094155.1 Lichtheimia hyalospora FSU 10163
GAATAGTAAGACATGCTCGCTAACAGTGATCATGCAATTGTGAATAAGGAATATCGGCCATTGAAAATTCAGTCGCCCACGCGAACATTTTGTCATCGAGCGTGAGAAAATAATGACCACCCACGAAATCAACCACTCCACCCCTTAACAATCATGTGACATTCCTCGAACAAAGGATGTTTAATAATGAAAAAAGAATGATTGACCATGAAGAATGAATCATAGACCTTTAATTTTCTGTCATAAGGGGGAGCTTCATCTCGGAAATCCTGTACCTAAGAATCCACGCCCTAGATCCAGAATGTGAGGTATCCCTCTCCTCCCTACTACTGCTGCAACCTAAAGGGAGAGTCATAGGTGGTGAGTGAAACTTATTAAATACATGTGCTCCAGATATGAATTAAACTTACCGAATTACTCGTCAGGCATAGAGATGAAATCATCAAATAGTGTGTCATAATCATCAACAACTGGTGCGGATGGTGATGATGATTGGGGTGGCGGTGATGGCAAGTCTTGCTGCTCTTGTTGTGGTTGTTGTTGATGATGTGTTGGGAGGAGAATATCGGTCATAAGCATAGTCATAAAAGGAATGTCGTCGTTGATGTGGAGAAGGAGTGGATCAATAGTGGTCATAATAGGGTCGTCATAGGTGGTGGTGGCAGGTGTTGCGGTAAGGACGGTGTTCATATCGGAAAGGATATCGTTAGATGTAACAAAGGCGGTAGTAATGGGTGAAATAGGTAGCATAGCGGAAGACATAGGATCAACATAAGAAGGAATGGCAAGTGGAGATGTGGCGGTAACTATAGGTGAAGATGAATGAGCGAGAATGTTGGGAGAAGATGGAGTAGCGACAGGAATTGGCATAGGTGAAATAGTGGCAATGATAGGCGAAGGTGAATTGGCGGAAAGAAGAGGTGATGGTGTATTGGCGGTAATGATAGGTGAATTGGATGTAGCGGAAATTACAGGATTTGAAGTAGCGGCAATAGTAGGTAATGGTAAAGGTGAAGCGATCAGGAGAGAAGAATCAGGAGTAGCAGTGACTTGCATAGGCGAAGGAGAGAGAGTCATAGGAATAGAAGAAGCAGGATCAGAAGGTGAAGTATGAGGAATCGCAATACGAGAAAGAATGATGGGAACGTCTTGAAGCGGTGTCATAAGGAAAGAAGTAGTAGGAACAGAACAGGCAACAGGAGCACACACAACTGGCATTATCTTTAGATCTTCTTCATAATCCATCTCTTCGACTAAGGTAAAGAAGGCGTTACTATGTGATCATGAAACTTCAAATATAATAAAGACTTACCAAGCTCCATCATCTCAACGTGCTCTTCATTATAAAAATCTCGGCGGTCCAGCAAGCACATATACACGTCTTCGTCATAAGGATCCTCCACGGTCAACGTCATAAATGCAGTACCTAGAGATGTATCCAGTTAATATTCGCAATGGAACAATACATTATATTTTCTTCAGACGAGTAACTACTTACACAAATCATCAACATTCACCTTTGCATCATCTTCAGAACAAGCAGAAACAACAACACCAGCGGAAACACCCATGAGAGCAAGATCTTCAGCAGCAACAGGATCAACCACAGCAGAATCGTCATCGTCAAAAGCAACAGCAACATCAGCAGAAACATCACCACCAGCAGAGATAGGAACACCAGAAGAAATGCCATCACCAGAAGCATCAACAACAGCAGAAGCTACACCAACAATAGCAGAAATATCACCAGCAGCAGACACACAAACACCAGAAGAAACATCATCACCAGAACAGACACCAACAGCAGAAACATCACCAGAAGAAGCAACACCAAGACCAGAAGAAATGTCATCACCAGCAGCAAAACGAACACCAGAAAGAATGCCATCACCAGAAGAAACACCATCACCAGAAGCAACATCAGCAGCAGAAGGAATACCAACAACAGTAGGAGCAGAACCAGAAGTACCAACGAGAGAAGCAGGATCAGAGGACATGGATGCACAGGAATTATTCATCTGTGTCTTACACCAGTCATGAAAGCCATTGCCTTGTGGAATTCCAGTACTGGAAAACCACCACCAAACGACAAGCACCAAACGCGAAACAACCACACCAGGGAACAAGGCAACCACACCAGCCAAAGGAGCAACCAAAGACACATCAGCAACAGCAGAGTGAGAACCAGAGGACTTGGATGCACAGCGCGTAGCTTGCGTCTTATACCAGTCATGGAAACCATTACCATGGGGAATTCCTGTAGGAGAAAACCACCACCAAATCACCAGCACCAAACGCAAAAACACCAAAACAACCAACGAGACAAGAAAACGGAACACCAACGAACGACCACGATCACCAATGTAAAGGAAGAGGATAAGGAGGCAGCAGAAGAGCAACTTGCTAAGAGGTTCATACAACTCGGTATAGTCGTAGGGGAGCGATGCGAGATACGCCTCGTGCGAAACCATGGGAGCAGAAAAAGGTGGGGGAAAAGAAAAAGTTGGTTTGACCCCGATAAAAATTAATTTCAAGCGGAGTCACAATGACGTACGCAAAAAAAGTCACTTCTTAGCATCCTAGAGCATGTTGAAAAGCCATTTTTTATTAACAACTATACTTTCATCCCACTCCAGCCACTTTGGCATCTTAATACAGGATGTGCACAGGAAGTCCTTTTCATATACTAGGAAAAATTTCAGGTCACGTTGACTAGTCACGTGACAAGAAAAGAGCGAAAAACGAGAAAAAATTCAGCTTGAGACGCTGTGGATATAATTTCCATATCTCTCCAGATCCTCTTACACTCATAATGAAAGTTGTAAAGCATGTTGAATTTTATAGTTGGATTTTCAATATTAGCGTTGATTGAGTAAGAAGATGACGAGAAACAAGTGCGACTAAAAATGATTCAAAATCACGTGCATGTGAGCATAACGCTATACTCATGTCCAACAGCTCCGAAACCATATGTAAAGTTGACCGGCATGGTCAGTTTTATAGCTGAGTATTCAATGACAAAGAAGATTGCCTATCGGGACCGTGAGAAATACAAACAAAGGTTTATTTCTGTTGCAGATGTTGTATGCTATATGCTTTCCTTCAAATCACTTCAGATCGACATGTGTCCAAGTTAAACTTGTAGAGAATAAGCGGTTTTATAGGAGAGTTTTCAATTTGAAAGGTGATTGACTAGTGGGATCATGAGAAAGAGGGTGAAGAAGGATTTAATACTGTGTGGTTGGTTTGAATGTGCTATCTCAGCCAGCAATTTCTTCCTTGGGAACACAACTCCTTTTTTCTGTATACGAAGCCACTTTAATTTCCTTTACCGTCATGTCAACCCATTTGGACACAATGGCGACTTTCAATGAGCTCATTGCGTTATAACTCGAAAGGAAAGAGCTTGGAGTCACGATTTGCCTTATTCGCCTTTGTTAACTGCGCGTTTTTATTTTCACTGATCGTAGCTTTTAATCTTGCCAACGATCAGCAATAGAATCCTTGAATTGTGTAATGGAGCAACATGAATGGAGTAGCATGCAACTATGCTCGACCGAGTAGACCAGTTTGAGAAGTACCAGTCTACAAGAACAGGACCAGGGTGTATGCATCTGTGCTCATTCAAGCAGCATTCTTACATTGGACAACAGCTCATGCCAATATCACGTGCCATAGTCTGGAGTGGTGCTGATTGTAACCTTATCAGCCATGTGGTGTACCATCTCTCTCTGCTGTACACATATATGTCTCGAAAGACACTGCTTTGCAATCGCAGGCAATGGTAAAGGATGGAATTGCAATGGTGTTGGAGTTCATCATATCTCACCTTCTTTTATCAGCAACAACAGCACGTAGTTGTACCCAGGCTATAATGAAGACCATGACTTCATCAGCATGTTATATTACATCCTACATCGTCTTTCAGTCATCCTTGGCAAATGGAACTGCCATCAGCATTGTATCAAATCACGACATCCACTGAACTATGTGATATAACTGTGGTGAACCAGTGGATTAATCGGTCATTATACACATCTCAGATAATATATAAGTGAGACATGTCCACTTGTAAGCCAATATCTCATATTCACATCCCAAGCAAAATGAACTCACGTCATTTTGTAAGCTGTCATTGGATTAAAACTTTTTATGTAGCCGACTATAAATACGTAGAACAGAGAATAATAGATAGGTTGATTCTTTTTGGAATAGACACGCATTCTCAAAGACTTTATTGTTATCATTTGACATACACATACATTACAATAACAACCATACATTTATCACCATGCACTGTGCAAGTCATCATGATGACAATCTGGAATGGCCAAACCCATCAATATTGAATGTTACCATTGAGCAGCAATACCAGTTGGTGGATAGGATACATCAGCTAAAATATATCATCCAATGTCAAGGGGTATGCTTCTAGTCCCACGTGGTCCTATCCATTCTGCAGTGAACATTCGGCTTCAGCCATAAGCAGAGTCAATATGCGCAAACTACGCAAGCCTAATGCGAACATGGATACCAACTCTACTGAAATGGATAATCTCTAATATGTCTGCAGTGCTGGTATGTATTCATGATAGGAATGAGGAGCTATCTGCGTTTGATCAAGAAAAAATATTGATCGAGTGATTGCTTTGGCATAAAACGGCGATAGAGTGCTCAACAGTGCATCATGTGGCGAATTGATAAGGATGGAGTGCTATCAATTCTGAAATGGAATTCGATATTGTACAAGAATCTGTTAGGGCGCCAGTATCGATGCAATGTTAGTTATGAACATCCTTTCCATATTGCGCATTATCAATAAAGCATGCTTATTTAAAAGGCACCATTGAGTGATACCGAACGTGGAATGTACTTCCAAGTGCAACGGGATAGAGCATGCATTTACCACATCTGTATTTCATGTCATTTCTCCAGCAGCAGCAATAAGAGCCACCAATACTGCGTATAAATGATGACGATGAGAAATGGTAAGAATGGGATGAACACAAAGTGAAGCTTTTATTAACGACACAAATAATGCTTGTTTATCAGCAGTGATGGATTCTATGGGCATTACAAGCAGTGCAATTGAAACACGGATAACTAATGGGACAATGCTGGCATGGTGCTATACATTCATGTTCATGGATGATTTATGATTCAAACGACAGTTTGATATACCAAAGGTATGCACATATTGTGAAATAGGAGACTATAGCACACAAAATCTGATCGGAATGATATAGGTCGCAGGACTGGTGAAGAAATCGAAACCATGATGATTAATGTTCAAGGTGATCTTGCATATGAGAATACGTAGCCAATCTCTTTGATGAATAACGATTCTGTATTATAGTACCAGCCTGTACGACCACAGTTTATGGATCTTATTATCATGGCATAAATGAATCGGGCAATGTTGAAGCCTTTATCCCTAGTTGGTGACAATAGCTGCATTGAAGCCTACACTATGACAGGCGACATACTATTAGCCTAGCCATTTATCAAGCTGGATCACCACGACTTTGCTTTGCATCGATTGTTTCTGATTCGTATGCGCTACAGCAAAGGCAACATCACAATACCAACGGAAGAGATGACCAAGGTTCCATGATGATCCCACGACGAACATGATTAATCTGCAAGATGATCAATACATAAAGCCCAATTTGTCCTTTAGTTACCTACTACAACAATGGAGAGCGTAGTTTCACCAACACGAGCATATGCTCACTGGAGAACGTAGTACTTGTACAGCCATAGTGAACAACAAAGGAAAGATATCAGCATATGTAAATGACGTGCATGTATCGCCAGCTGTATGCAAGATTGGCAAGAAGATTGAAATACGACGCATCGATGGCTTGACCTTCATCATATAATTATTGCTGTTGCATCTTGGTTATATTCCAATAAGCTATCAACACAACTTGTACTGCTATATCCTTCTTGTCGAAATTCACTACACGGATTACTATTGCCTGTCAGATTATGGATCATATCAAAGCATTACCAACCGTTGATGAATACCGTATCGACTAGGTGAAATCCATGATACCTTTAACTAGTGTTACGCTGCTCGATGTATTTCACCAAATTTGATACCGGCAAAGACATGTTTACATCTTCCCGAATATCGCTTGTTTCACATAAGCAGACATATCCCGAATGAAGCGACTTTGCATTTCTCTATTGCTACCGATGCTCAAGCAACACATATAAGATACAATGATCGAGTATGGTCACCCCTGCCAATGATACTTAGGCATTACGCACGGCATCCGCATATGCAATGCACCGAAATACACTTTTCAACAGGCGCTGCTTGTCGACTACCACATGAAGAGAGACCTGGATGTGTTGGAATTGTCACTTCCTGCTGTACAACATTACGCATCAATTATTACCCTGGTGTGAACCCGGAAGGACTGTTTTCAATGAAACAGTACGTCATAAGGATGGTGAAAATAGGAGAATGTGTTCAAATAGCTGGTACAGTAGTGGATGGAAAATAGGAATCGATGACACGGATACTAACATCGTTACCCTTTCTTAATATGCAGATCACCCTGACACATTCTTAGAATTGCATACAAGGGACCATCCGTGGCGCTACAATAGAGCAACTTTGAATCATGTGGTCTAATCGCATAAAGGCAGTTGACGTTTAGAGTAGAGATTACAGTTTGAAAAGCATAGAGAGGAATAGATTAAGGGTGTATGTATTAAAATAAAGTGATGGACTGTGGTGTATAACGAAAACGTAATCGAGATGACGACCAGGTGTGTGTGTGTGCGTGTGTATGCGGAAAATAAAGAACACCATTTTATGGTACAATTTAATAATGTCTATCATACATCGCTGAAAAGCAATTCAATGAAAGAATATGCACACTTCATACATATGAACTGGTTCACACCAGTAGATCTTTATGGATTGAAAGGCTGTGCGGTGTGCATGAACGTATGGATGTATTCGCATCGGTCAGCTGCAGCAGCATCACACGTAGTTAGTGACGAATATAATGGTGATCCATCCACACAACAATGTGAATCATTCATATAGACCCATTCAGAATTAGAGTTTTCATATCCATCTTACATCCTGGTATTGTGACCCCTTCCCCTTGCTACACAAGGCAGTGTTATTTTTACTATCACAATTTATACGCATTTGTCCATCGCTATAATGAAATGTCATCGTGCCCAGCCATCATTTCCTGTTCTGAACGGTAATAGTGCTTTCGTAGCATATTGACAGTCATACAACAACAGATATCATTTTTGGCTCACCCACACATGGGAACAAGTTAAGGTAATGAATAACGAAAAATGTTGGCTTGGGGGATGAAACCTTGAATCATCCTGGAAATTAAGCCCTGTGTACCATGTCCATGTGTCCCTCCTTTTTGTAAAGTTCCATTACCAAATGACTGACACAATGCAACAATCATTACAATAAAGAGTGGCTTGAAGCAGTAAAAAAAAGGAGTTCCTCTATATTGTGTATATGAGAACGACACATGTTCATTGTATGATATAACGAACCAAATAGAATCCTCATGTGCAAAGAAAAGTCCTTTGAGGAAGACTTGGTTCCCTTCAGCAGCATGTGTGTACCGAACTTCATATCCATCATCATCTTATAATCTTGTGATCAGTTGCATAACTTCATTATCAGGATCATTTTCATAAATGATCAAACAAAGATTGGTTGTATCATGGGATTTGTCAATGATCCCCTGGTCTTCAAGCAAATGCATCATTGTCTTGTTCTCTGCTTGAGCCTTGATCATGCTACTGACAGTATCCAAGACGGTTCCCTGCAATCTACGATTCATTCGATATTTGGATATATGTTGCGCAATTGGATGGTTATGTTCACCAGTGATGAGTCCCACACACCATTGCACAGAAGCTGGCGCCACAGGCTTCAATCGGAATTGATATGTGCAACCAATTCTTTGGCTATAGCCAGTGCGTTGATCCTTCGTGTTGCTATCCCCTTCTTTCACCCTGCTGTTATCATCAACATTGTAGACTTTCGTTTGATGCTGAGGCTTCATCAATTTTTCCTGGTCATTTCTTGGACTGCCAAAATGAGGGGCAAGCAAGCCGGATAAAGCGATATCAAAGCTTCAAATGGCTTTTCACCATGGAAAGAGAAAATGCTTCTTCCTTGGCCCATGATTGACAAGCTTTTCATGCTTCCATGTGGCTGTTCCACACACCTTGCAATTCATTAGGAATGGAATGGGAATTGGGAGTTTGTTGGAAACACGTTGCTGAATGTTGGACATGTCAGACATTACAAGTAGACGATGAGCGAAAAGAAGGCCAAGACGTAACACCAAGTAGTCAGATTAGCTTATATAATATGCTCAGCATGGTGTGGTACTTTATTAAGATAATAAAAGGCTGCTTCTATATCTATAGGTATATTTGACAAGCTTAACATCTACATAGTATGGACAGTAGAAGATCGTTTATGCAACAGAATAAATGCACGTGCCTTAAAATTGGCTACGTGAGTAAAATGTGCGGGCCGGAAAGTCTATGACTTGTATCGGGTTTCCCGGGGGGTGTTGTGACTAAGGAGGGTCCAAGAGTGGTGTGCAAATAGCCGAGCCCTGAAATATGCCAAGTCCCGTCGCCTTTATTCTTACAGCCAAGCTTTATTTTATGCATAGCTATACCATTCCACCAATACCAACTGCTCCATTTACAATTCCATTGGCAATGACAACATGAGAAACCAACGACATTGACAAAGAAATCAAGTTTGGGAGGCACAAAGTTGTTTGGGAGGTGTGTACAACTTGGAACGTTATACAGCTTTATTGTCAGCCAACAAGCCCAACACTCTAATGAGCTCCAACAACCCAATGTCCGAGCAGATGACGCGTCATGTACGTTAACAGACCTTCTGAACAACAAGAAGCTTTAGTTGAAACACGTGGCTCGTTGTTGGGAGGGTGATCAGGACCGTTTCCTTTTGCGATCAGCTATTGACTTTGACATCGTTCAGCAAGAATCTACCATAACAATGAAGCCCCATGCGCCATTACGTGGCAATGCTGACACAGTCCACGGCTGACGCAAGCTAGCAGCAACCTTAAACAACCACGAGATACTATCAAGATGCATGTTTGGTCGATTATCGCTTGTGAATGAATATCTTTCTTCTGCAGCCTATATTATCCACTGCTATTGTGCTCACTCTCCTCCCGGTTATGCCTGCAACGTCTGGTCGTCATTGTCAAGCACCAGGATCATGTCAAGATGTAGAATAATATCAGAAATACAAGACTGGATCAAAGGGTAATGATATGGATGGGAAAAAGGATGGATCATCGACAATGGCACTTACATTAGATTCTTTTTTTTTTTTTACATGAACACCAGCAGCAACTTGTGATCACCATTGTCAAAGTACCATCACCTTGTCAAGATGAAGAAGAACATGAAAAATACAAGATTGGATCAAAGGGTGAGGGTATGGATAAGAAAAAGGATGAATCATCAACAATGGCACTTATATTGGATCATTCTTTTTCTTTTACATGGACACCATCCCTAATTTGTGAGCACCATTGTCAAGTACGAGTATCATGTCAGAATGAAGGAGAGAATGGGAAATACGACATTGGATCAAAGGGTGAGGATATGGATGGAAAAAACGGGTGGATCATTGGCAGTGACACTGATATTAGGTCATTTCCCGTTTTATTAAGGTGACCATTCCTGAGGATGATGATATAAAAAGGAAACAAGGATGTCACTATGATGGAGGAGGCAAAAAAATTCGTGGTTGGAGTAATGGAATGCTTGTGTATGGAGAATATGAAATAGATTTTAGCATCGACATTTAGTATTGCATATGTAAGAGGATATTTGATTGCCCTGTTTAATATTAAACTATACTCTATATATGTGTTGTGTTGATGAATCATTGGCATATGAAGCGGATATTTGGCAGTACAGTGCTTCTTTGGTGGATCTGGTACGCCATTTGCTTAATCTGCTTGGCATAATGAGTCAATATGTCTGGCTGATCTTTGGGAATGTTTTGCATGATTCGATGTGCGCCGAGCAGCTTACAATATTGATAAGGCGACGGTCGAGAGGGAGCATGAGGAATTGCGGATTGAGACGATGATGGGACATTGGTTGTTTGATTTCACTCACTTTCAAATCTAAGCTCTGTTCGATCGTAAACATTGGATCTATATGCTCATATCGCGCACCCACCCACCCATTGCCACCCTTAACTACCGATTTTACTTACCTAGATTTGACCAATATCCCAACAATGATCCCCGCTCACAATTCCACTTTCTGATCAATAAAACAGCAAGCATGTATTGCTCATGATAACTATTAGCCAACACAATGATATATTTAATAAACAAATGCACATGTATCTGCAAAGGGTGCTTTTTAATTGGTATCTGGACCGCCTTGTACTCCTCGGTTCGCATCCATACCATGTTGCCATCGATTTAGTTTTCGGATCGTTCCATTTAAACCTGCTTCAATCCACTATGCATCATTGTTTGTTTAAGAGGAAGCCAAGAATAGAATACATGACACATACCTTGCGTATCGTGGTATAGTTGATATAACGATGGCAGAATAAGATTCGATCACCCCCTGCATACAGATCGTCCTCCCCGTGGTCAATGCGATTGCTCATGGCTGACCGTGGTCGTCCAATGGACCTGGATTCTTTCAACTTCCCGTAATTGATTCCTACGTGAAGCAGGTAAGCATAAGAACTGGTAAAAGGTTGTCAACCATTACCATTCAAACATATCCAGTTCAATCGTCCTTTGCTTGTCAGGAACTCTCCAAACACGACACAAATGGTATAAGTGACGAGCATAGAAATTCTGAGATATTTTACAATTCGCGATGGTTGATCCCGCCTTGTGCGATTCAGTTATGTTTCCTGGAAGCCGTTATATTTACCCCATGGGATCTGTGGTGGTGCCTTTATGCCGCCATCGGATGTCAAAGTATTGGTAGGGCTGGTTCAGATACTTGCACACCAACCATCTGGTTAAGCACACCTTATCCAATGCATTATGTTGCTGCTTGTTCAAATTTCTTCAAATGTATCGCCGTCAGAAGCTATGTCGAAAGAAAGAAAACAGGCATGTGATGAGTATATGATCCATCAAACGTATATGACAATAGCTTTTTACCTGGTTCCAAGAATCAAATTGTATCACAATATGTATTGTCCACAGTGATAATAGGAGTAGGATAACAACGACATACTAGAAATGGACACGATCAATACACAAGTCAGATTTCATTCACAGGAATAATATAAACCAAAATACATACCAAAATTTGAGTAAGCAACCAAATGATTATAGTAGAGGAAAAAGATGTGCGGGAGTAAGGTAGGCGACAACATTCTTTATATAAACGTTGTAGGCGTGTGTGAATATATGTGCTACAAAGAAAGATAAGGGGGATGGTGCATGACGTGATTAATTGGGTGGTCTAGGCGTGATTGATTGTTTATGCATAAACCAATAACTGGCATGACCATGATAGAGTACGTGATATATCCATCATCGAACAATGACGTTTATTTGCTATCACAGTATTCTCTATATCTATCTATCACTTGCTGCTATCATAAGCACGATTCGATTAGAAAGAGACATGCCATTGTTGTCAGGATGTGACAAGTTTGCATTGGGTACCACTGCCACCACGGATCCCATAGGGTGGATATAACGGCTTCCCTTCAGAAATAATCGATGAACCGCTCACTGGGACCGATGACAACACCAATTCCAACAACGCAATGCATGA
Source organism: Lichtheimia hyalospora FSU 10163 (assembly GCA_025094155.1). Classification (NCBI taxonomy): domain Eukaryota; kingdom Fungi; phylum Mucoromycota; class Mucoromycetes; order Mucorales; family Lichtheimiaceae; genus Lichtheimia; species Lichtheimia hyalospora. Next base: position 11,833 of record PTRB01000232.1, read on the forward strand.
CACTCCTGACGTCTTAAAAGGGTGTTGAGTCATCATCACTGATTGGTCATAGCCAATGTGACAATTTAACCCTCCACCAACGAATCCCTTGCTATACAGCGTGCTTCATCGAACAGGTAAAACGTGGCGCACCATAACAAGCCCCCACATCCCGAATGAAGCGCATATGTGTGAACGTATGATGTATGTCGATACAATTCAAGATGATGACTGTTTGAACTGTTTGGGATTTGATTGCGTATAGTATTAAAGAAATGGGGAGTTTAATGAGCATAAAAGGGTGTTATAAAATCAGGTTGTGGAAATAGGTAATGGAGATGCATGCTAAGGGGGATTATGATCGATACTACTGCTCATGTGCATGACATGTGACCCATAAGCCCGGCTAAAGATTCTCATTCCCATGGTAACACAAGTTCACACAGCCCTGTTCTGGATTTCCATTCCTACACCTACTCCCCTTGTAGTGTCAACCATCTTTATTACACTATGGCAATGACGAAAGAAACTAATTCGACTCCATTCAGCTTGAACATGCCTCCATCTTCTGATCCAATGGCTCCATTAAAGACGCGTGTCGACAATTGCGTTGACTTGATTAGCGAGTTGCCATTGGATCTTGTCATGTCCAACATTCTTCCCAGGATCTTTGGCCAAGGCTTGACTGTGATTGACCTTGATCGATCTTGCAGCTATCTGGATGTATGCAATAAGTGGAGGGAGCGTATCGCACTACTGGGGAATGATATCATTACTTTCTCGATTGGAAGCGAGACTACCATGACAAACCAAGCTTACAGGCGTTTGAGAGGGGTTGCTCCTTATATCAAGACCCTTCAGATTGGAACTTTCACAGATGAATTCGCCTCCACGTTGGCTTCCCAACCTGCCCAACTTCCTTTGTTAACCAAGTTGAAAGTTGGATGTAAAAAAATCCATCATTACATGACTATGGTCATCTGATTAATGCTGGTCTCTTTAGACACTTGTTGCCAAGAAAGCATTCACATTCTATTGAGAGGCATGCCCAATTTAATGTACCTTGATGCAACCGATTGGAATGAGAAAAGTGAGCCGTTCCGGTTGTTTGAACTATTGGATTGTTGTCCCAGACTTGCTTATATTTCGAAAGCTTCGCCGAAACATTGGATGGACCATATTACCATGCCAACAAGCATTATCATAAGCTATCCCAACTTGGTTCATTTGGAATGGATTTCTGAAGTGGCGTTAACACCACAGATACTCTCGTATTTCCCCAATTTGGCCGTGCTGCGATTAATGACGCCACCTGGCTCGGGAGACTTGGATACCCTTTTCAAACATAGTCCCAAGTTACAACAGTTGATTATACATGATTCGACCGAACGTTCATATATTTCGCATGTGAGAATTATGAACCAGAACCATGGCCAAGGATTGAGATTACTATCACTACAAGGGTTTGCGATCAGCAGCGACGGCCTTCTGAAACTTATGAGAAAACATGGTGACACCCTTGAGACGTGTATATTGGGAGACCCCTGGGCATTGGAAGCGATATCCATCGACAATACAATGGAACAGGATATTGAATTAAAGCGACTCGAATCACTGGTGTATTCAGCGTATGCTGAACCGGAATGTATGCAATCGATTCTGTGGATTATTCAACATGCACCCAACCTGAATGCTGTAAAGACGACATCAGGTAGTGGGATGGGTCGCGTTTTACCAATGCTGAAACATCGACCTATACGAAGCATTCAATTAGCATGCCCTTCATCACAGCAGCAAAATGAATATGACTTTATTGAACATCATGTGAACTTGGGCATGGATTCAACCTTACAAGAGATCAAATGCATCATCGACCAACCTAGCTCAGATGATCACTGGATACGCTTGATTCCTGGATTGAAGCAATTAAAATCGCTCGAGCTACTTTTCCGACACGATTTGCCTTTCGAATACTACATTGATATTGACGAATTATCCGAGCTGATACTCAAACTTGCTCATGGTTGTCCTTCACTCGAAAACCTTACATTGCATTTCGGACGTTCATATCCTGTGCCGTCTTTGGAATGGATCCTGCCATTATCGAATCATCCTCATCTCAAGCACTTGGTCTTTGAAGCCGATTCAGGTCCCAAGGACATGTTCACCTACCTCAGGCGTTTCCAACATGTTGGTAAAGTGCATGTCAAGTTGGTGACTTGTGACCTGGATTACTTGGCTGACATGGCGCGCAGAATACCCAATCTAGTCTATACAAAGAAAGACAATAGATAAAAACATGTCATCCATAAAATAAGTTGACTTTGTCATTTCGGTATCAAGGGGTGTCACTCTGTTGCATAATAATGAACCAGTGAGACGATCCATCATGGTAGCATAGTATGGTGTCTTTGGCAGTATCATGATCTTGCTGTTCAAATAGAATGAATATCATTGCACAGCTTTATTCGCCCAACTAAAATGTCATAAAGCAGCTACGTATACATTGTTAATTTTTATATAAAGACGTGACATTATCCAGCACCGACGTAGGATTATCATGGCATTTTTAAATGTAGCATGTAGGTATTGCACCTTTGTATTATCGTCAGGTAGCATGCCTTTGGTATGAATATCTCTGAAATCAAAGTCGTTGTGGCTCTCTTTGTGTTTTGCAGTACGCTGCAACCACATCAATGTGTATCCAATTTGGTATCCAGCAAGATCAGGAAATAATCTCAACAGTGTTCGTTTGAGAAGACATGCATAGAGGCAGGTCTACGTTAGGTTGAAAGTGGAGTTGATGATGGAAGCAAACCAAATAGGTTACAAAGAAGACAATGGTCCGTGAATAGAGATGTGATCTCTTTGTAACCATGTTCATGCTATGAATAGTGTTGCGCACATGTCATTTATCCTTATGCATGCTCCCACTTTGAGTGAAAAATACCCCGGCTTGTCATGCATACGCTATAGTGCTTCTTGGTAGACACGGTGTACTGTATAACCTTTGACAGGCATGCATGCAGAATATCCAATATACGCTGTTGGCTAGTGTAGTATTATTAATTGAGAATGTTATCGTAGTATGTGTGCAGTCGAAATGGATGTTGTGTGCGCGCACACAGAGGATGTGCCCCGATATTGGGTTGGAAATTTACACTTGCTCTGCATGCATTCCAAACAATTGTCAAAGCGAACCATTGTTCCTAAAGGCATACACATGCATTCGAAAATTACGTCGCGTGTTGTGATGGAATGCACCGTTACACATAAAAAACGCAAAATAGTGCATGCACCATGAAATTGATTACTGTGTGCATGCACACAGGTGAGATTCATACCAACACATTAAACCCATCCGCATGCACCGATTTACCAAAGCCAGCATATTGCTAAGAAACTATATTCAAAGTTGCCAATCATGGATACAGTGCTCCTGTACATGCGCAATGTACGCTTGTTTTTAAAAAAGAAAGAGTGAGTGGTAATGGTACAGTAGGAAGTCGAAGACAATGAGTATTCCTTGTCAATGGTATTTTGTGGGTCTGAAGCATGATATGCTTGTAAGAGGAATAAGTGTAGAGCAGAACCAGTATGAAATTGGGAGGGTCATGTTATATGGATATTTTTTTGATTTATTTCTTTGAATCGTGGCATCACAAGCATATTTGCTATAGTGTAAATGAACAATGGTGGATTGGTAGTAGCTATTGTGCGATCGAAAAGCGCTCCAAAACTTATACATCTGATCCTGGGATACTTTTAAGGATCAGGAATCCAATATCGTCATCAATTATCGAAGAGCAATGCAAGTTTCGTAAACGGAGACAAGGTCGTAGCCATAAAATACCAGCTTGAGCATTGTGCAAATCTCCACGGATGGTGAGCGATTTTAGACTAGGGAAAGCACTTGATTTGGTAAAGAACATAATTGGGTATAATGCCATCACGGATAATGGGTACGCATGACAATTGTTGGCATTCGCGACGTAACGATTCAAATTTCTGAGCAAATGGATCAGGTGACGAGCGATGAGTGATTAATTCCAACGATCCCAACCATGTCAATTGCCCCATGGCGTCAATGAGTATAGGTTGTGCTTGATTGAGTTGCATACTGACGAAATCCAAACGTGATCCTCCTTGGTCAACTTGGCATGCAGTTTCACAAGGCGTTGGATGCGTCCGAATTGAATCAATCACAGGATATGAATTGCGCATCAATAATTCAGGTGTTTGAGATGAAGATGATTCGATAACTGCAGAGACCATTCAAACCAGCGCACAGAGCAAGCAGGCATGAAATACAATGTAACCGTTTCCAGTAATGGACATCCATGAGCAAGGTAAAGTATCAGCTTGGTCAATACGTCAACATCATGGAAAGCAATTCCAGTGAATTGAGTTGCTTCATTCCAGGAATCAAGTATATCCAATGATTATGCTTGCTCGGCCGTTCAATGATGCATGTGAGCTCCTGAAGAGGTAAATCCATGTCCAATTTCACATGACGTTCAAGAGACATTTGAATTGCTCTTGCGGGTGTGTCTTGCCATCATAATACGATCCATAGGATGTTGGGAGAAAACTTGAAATAAACAAGCTTAGGACAATGCCACAGTAGTTCGAGTAATTCCAATGGAATCACTTTATGCTCCCAGTCGACGATATCAAGGTACATCAAATTGGGCATGTCGCTCAATAGAAGATGAATGCTTTCTTGACAACAATGGGCTAAAGAAGTTGCATTTGTCAGACGATGATGATGGTAACCATGCAATCAGTGATTTCTTACGTGTAACTTCAATTTTATTAATGATGGAAATTGAGAAGGCTGGAAAGCGAATTAATCTGGGTGAGATCCAATCTGAAAGGTCTTCATATAAGGATCAACCCCTCTCAAACGCTTGTAAACTTGCTCTGTCATAACATGCTTTCCCATCGAGAAAACGATAATATCATCTTCCAGTGAAGTGATCCATTCCCTCCATTATTGCCTACATCCAAATAGCTGCGGGAATGGTCAAGGTCAATTACTGTCAAGTGTTGGCCAAAGATCCTGGGAAGAATGTTGGACATGACAAGATCCAATGGCAACTCGCTACAACTCTTCGAAATTGTCGCCATGCGTTTCAGATGGCGACATTGGATCAAGAGATGGCGACATGTTCAAGCTGTATGTAGTTATAGTAGTTTCGTTCGTCATTGTCAGAGTGTAATAAAGTTGGTTGACATAGTCATAAAGAAGAAAATCCAGAATGGGCTCTGTGACCTTGTGGAGATTATGATCCTTTGCTAGGCTTATTACCCACGTGCCATGGAAACGAACAATAGTAATGATTCTGTTACCCTTGCCATTGATCCCATAATATAATCACACACTGATTGTATAAAATCCTTTGATGTTTATTAAGCTCTCTCTTTCATTAATACCGTACGTAATCAAATCCCAACGACTTTAATTGTTCATCATTGTGATCATAATTACATACATCATACAATGGGCAGTTATAGGCTTTGTGGGTGGGGGTTGTTATGATGCATTTTCCCTTTCCTGTTCGATTAAACATGAAATATAACATGGGAGCTGTCGGAAGAGCCGTAAATCATCGCATTGGGTATGACAATATGCTGATGATTCAGCGAAGTCTTGGGGTTCGCTGGGAGTATCATTCATTCCATCGCCGATATTATTGCCGCCATCTGCGCCAGTGACCGGTTCAATGATTCCATCTGAAAGGGGATCGTTTTGTGCCACTGATCTGAGTGCAAAGAGAGAAGAGACCAAAAAAGAAAATGTAATGACTTTCATCTTGTGAAGATTGAGGTTCAACTCCAATAAGCACCTGGATCTTTTATACTTTTGGCTGGTGTCTATCACTTAGGATTATCCCACGTATCATAATATAATGCGCATTACAAGAGTAAGCAATCTCCCACTGTCATATATTTTAAACAAAACCAATTATGCTCCTATTGCATGAAGCAGCCATCATTCATGCAATTATTTATAGTCCATAACCGAATTATAGTGCGATGCTTGCATACAAACCAATGCCACGATGCTGTATCTATTTCGTCTCGATTTATGCGGTCTTATAGTTATCACCCACACCAATTGCTCAAAGACAGTGTCATGCAAGTACAGGCTCGGATGTGTCAACTCAATTATAATAATTTAGTCATGATTGCCATTTGCTATTGTGCCGAATTCCTATACAAAAAATATCTGGTTTTATATCTCGCGTGGTATATAATTTAATGGAACGCACATTGTCAATAGGGCAATGAACAATATCAAGCCTATTTGTTCAATCAATCCTTCAATGGAGAGCCATCGGCATGGCCAAAATGATTTTACCAACAAACCATGACACGCACGTCATGGTATTACATAAGCTACCATATCCTGTATATCTTTTAGTATGTACACGTGGCGAGAGCGGATATTGTCCCTTGTCAGCATGTGTGACACCATGCATCCGCAAGATTCATGCATCCTTATTTAAAACTTCCCCACCATTTCGCATGTAACCCTAGGATATCAACTATTATTCTCTGTGCATGCCCCGTCAAATTATGCATGATGCACGTTCATGCAGCCATTGCGCATATTTTACTCCAGGACAATAAAACAGTAGGCGCATTCAGAACAAATTGATCTTTCATCGGTCGATCATTCATGCATTGTATTCCTTGCCCATGTGTCACTTTATTCCATCAAACCTCTTGGATTACCCATAATCACACTCTTCCTTCACAATCATGATCCGACCACTCCTAACTTTGTGAACTACATCATTATTATGAAATGGGTGTCAACGCATTACTGCATGATTATACTTGCATGATTTCTATATCCGCGCCGTCTACATAGACTGATGTAGAATATGGAGCAGTGTTTAACAGAGTGATACAAATGATGGTTATGGTTACAACAATAGACGTGATTGATGTAGCGCATTACACAAGCAAGACTTGTACATATGGTTCATTAACTCTTTGGGATTAAATCACATCATTTCTGCGTACGCACCATTGTGCCATTGTACTGATCTGTCGCTTTTCCATTTGACATTGGCTATTACGCATTTTGCATACACAAGGGCACACTTACAATCCGAATACATACTGTTGCTGACAATACCAGAAGCCATCCCTCATCAGTCGATGAAGCTCACGCAATTCCAACATGGCAATGAACCAAAAGCCAATCGATATTATTGATCCTTGCTGTAGTAAGCGTTCTGAACAGGAACTCCCCAAAACTACATCATGTCTGACTTTTGTTTTTATCGAAAATGGTTCTTGTTTCAAGATGAAGGGGAAAAAGAAATGGTGGATGATCATCGAACCTTGATCACGAGTGATATGTTTTATAAGAGATATCGTGAATACGTTGAGAGACAGCTAGTTTTTATAGCTCGTATCTATCAATATAACTATAACTTGGTTTACATGTGAATTGATTGTGTTGTATGACATTACTACAATACTATGACTATGGTATAGACTTAAAAGATTGTGGAGGATCTTCAAAGTATGGATAAATTTAATGGGGATCACCATAAATGGATGTTTGGTTGAATTCTACTAGTGCTGTCAGCTTTTGGGGTAGGCATGTTCGATGTGGTATTTGGTAGTTACCAAATGGTAATGAATGTATGCACTGGTGCTTGAAATCCAAAAGACGAGATATTGCCCTTGCACTGTAGCTGGTAATAGGAACTTTCGGTCCAGAACGATTTCTGCTGTCATATTGTGTAGTTGGCACTAAATTATATCGGTAATTGCTAAGGTCGCATCAGGCTTGGCAAGGAATTGTAAGCGGCATGGTGTTCAATGCTGATCAAAGCTATTCGACTACAGTGATGATAAAGTTTTCAACACAATGTAGCCAGCTCCTACTATCTACCAGTTGCTTTCAAGTGGAACGACGTCGGTGGGAAATAATAGTGCGCTGCGCGTTGGATGTTGGAAGACGATGAGTATTGAATACATTTGAGAAGGAAATAGAATACTTGATCGTTTCATCTGGGGTACAATGGCATACATATATCAAGAGTGCGTTATGCTGTGCTGCTGTTCAAGTTTTTGTGATATAATATCAATTGGTTGCAATACATGGGAATCTGTCCAAGGTACGATGCGAACCACCATCATGGATTATGCTCGTGTAGTAAGCAATACGCAGAATAGTGACAGTGTAAGCGCAATAGCTCTCTTTGGAGTGCACTCGCGGATACCTACGTAAAGCTTGTACAATAACGAGTGAGCAATAAAGCATTTTGTTTAATCAATGAGCTACATACTATCATTGTGTCGATGCTGTGAGATCTTTGATATCAAACGTAATGCATATCCACCAACGATTGAGAAGGGCTCCTTCAAAATCCAAGTTGTGGAAGATGAAATGGTGTTCTCAATGGTCATTGCTGGTAGCAATACACAACACTGTGTGCAAACTGCGGTATTGATAGTCCCTTGGAAACGATAGCAAAGCGTAACGCAACACAACTGGGCAATGATGGTTGGATCAGCAGTTGTTCTAAGAGCTGATCAACCTGTTGGTGCACTGCGTGGCAGGTTTATAACTTGTTTCGATAATGATACTGTCGCAAATGCATCTTTTGTATATGGTGATGCATGTCGTTTTATTCTAATGCATTCTTCTGTGATCAAGCAGTACATTGGCATGGGTGATATGTTGCTACATTTTATCTCCCAGAACTAAGCTGGATACATCGCTAATGTCTTTGTATACTATTCACGATGCCGAGACACTAACGTGCACATTGGGGTATTGCTCGAATTGCGAATCAAACGAAATTGCCTTCATTCTTGCTGCGTTGATATGGAAAGTGATCGATGCAAACCATGGCCGGTAGTTGTACATCATTCAACTCATCAAAGTACGTGTGCGTGCAATGGTATCCTTTGGAACATGACTAACATATCTATATTGCATAGGACTACAAATACTCAAGTCTGAAATCAATCCAATGGCCATATCATTCCAATCTCTTTCATGCATGCAAGATTATCATATATCCAAGAACAACTTATCATTCATCATTCGAACGAGTCAGTATTCAAAGAAGAAAGAAAAAAGATACAAAAAAAGAACAAAACAAGAAAAGATGGAGCGTGCAAGAACTGTGTCAGAAGAACTGGGATCAGGCTGTCGCTGTTATGCTATTGCCAACCATCCACCAGTGTCACATACCAACACACAATCAATGATATATATGCACAAAGGCAGATATCACGTCTGCAAGTAAGCACAATTGAACCTTATCTCTGATGAGTGCCATGACTAATTCCTGACTTGTAGATCCACTTCATACATTTAGAATAGTATCAATACTGACATCAATAGCTTTATGCTGAGATATTATGAAAAGGAAAATAACGAAGCTTGGTTCAATAAAGCTATCCATTATTCTATTTACTATGATACAAGCTGATAGCTCCCTTTTAATTAGGAGACGGGTATGAATATAATGGCTCACTTTGTATATGTCATTCGATATGAACTATGTGCATGGTATGCAAAGGCAGCAGGAGGAAGGAATTGAATGGGATGATGCATGAATATCTAGCTGTGGCTGGATGTTCGTGGTATACAAATAATTTGGAGTCATAGAGTCATTGCAATATGATGATGGATGGTGTACAATGGTGTTTTAAGCTGTGTATCATACCCAGGGCATGGAAAGCTACACAAAGGTGATTGGATGTTCTGAGAGAATAGGTTGATTGGACTAGTGTGAATAATTATAAAGATTGTATTTGAGTTATAGAGTTAATGGGTGAACAAATAAGTAGGAGCCATAGAGTAAATTATGGGAGAAAGATTAAGCAGGCTGGATGATCTGCAAGTAACGTTGTACAATTGTTGGGTGTACATAATCCCATTATGTTGGGCTTATTATCCCTTTTCGTCCTTCTTTGCTCTTCCATTTTCATTAAAGGCATAATCACACGACTTGTTTCCTGTCAACCAACTCCATGCTTCACCATCTCAGGGTCAACATTTCCAAGTCATTGAGTACTCCATTCTCAATTCTCGAAGACTAGTGGATCTTCATCAGTATGTACTCGACATGCGTCCACGATCTTACGTTACTTGGGCTCAGTTTGAGAAGAATTTAGGGGATGCAACGATCATGCAGCATTTATCCATCGTCAGCGTTCGGCAATTTATGTCAAGGACTCATTCATGTGGGGCAAGGATGATATATTGCAGCATGTCACGTGTATAACAAAGCACTGAACCGCGTTGATAAGAGTGATATATTGTATGGCACCATCACAATAACCTAAACCGTGGGAATTCACTCACTATGGAAACCATAAAGATTCTATGGGTAAATGGAATTGTTACTCTCATTACCCAACGATTGTTCACTGATTCCAACTATCATCCATAAAGGGAATACGTCATCTGAGTATTACAATTCATCCTTATATCATCCCTTTAAAAAGTACCACTCACACCCGCTTGACTATGTTGGTCGTACATGGTATGTATATTTCCATGCGATTGGAAAGATAACACAGTCTCATTATAAACGAATAGATTTAGACATGAGAAACATTGACGAAAACACAACAGCGTTGAAATCCATTAGCAAATGATTATTGCAATCATCACTTGTTTCCACCATGTCCTTCATGAAACGCCATCACAAGACCAGGGCCCAAATCCAACGTACTCTAGCAGCAGCTCTCCATTTGGTGTCTTTAAACCTCCCAGACGACATTAGCATTCCAAGTATTGACTATACATATCGAGGGATAAAAGTGCTCAAATTGCATGCACTGGTGACAGCTGCAGATTCAACACATGACGATGATTCGACAACGCATGCTGGCTTAAAGGCATTCTATATTTCGATAGCAGGCAGCTTACAACCATTAACTATGGACGATGCAAGGATACCGGCGATCAGCCATTTGAATATGGCGAACCATCAAGTACCCAGTATTAAATACACACTTTCAAGCAATCTCGATGTCAAGGACTAGTTTTTTATCCATCACTCGTATCTTCCATCCATTTGCACTTGATCATTTGCATCGCTTATAATCCATTACAATGCGACATTACAATCCTTGGATCTCAAGTCGCGTTTGCATACAATGAACAACAACAATACTCTCGATGCTATGAACACCCAACATGACATTCAACTGAAGCAAATGGAGCCATTAGTGGTTTACAACCCAACCAATAATGCAAGCACCTATCCATACCCAAAATTGATCACTTGGGTCATTGAACATTCACCTTATTGACACGTTGTTACCTTGGAACGATATGCATTGAACAACATGCTCGGTGAACATTAACGAGGTGCATTCACTTATGCTTTTTTTACATGTACACCAAAATCAACCGTCGGCTGTATGATCGACGTATCATTGCAGTTGAGCCCGTGAGAGAATTGTCAAGTGTATTCATTACGGATGACGGTATTATTCTCGGTCGTGTTCTTATCAAATCAATGGTTTCACAAGTCTGACGATTTACAGCATCCATAGAAACTTGTGTGATGCACAAACGAGTATTTCATGTCTACAACATTGTCGCCTTTTACTATACTTGAACTTGGCCTTTGGCGATTGGTAACAATATTCGATCCATGGTCCTTGCAAATATCCCAGGATTACAAGTACGCGTTTTTGGAACGCATTTGCATCTCTCAGTAGCTGTACAGAATCACCAGATGTTACTTCTACCGGTCTAGTTCTGTACACGATATACTTAGAGAAGTTTAGATTATACAAAATAAACATGATATTCTCCTCGCATACAATGAACATTGACTCTCTCCATTGCACCTCTTCTTACAATAACCTGTTTCAAAAAAATAAAGCTAAAGTAGTGTAGATATGACATGCACCTTCCAGTGTCGTATCATTTATTCCTTATATCGACTCATTTGGCAAACCGTACCATTATTCAGACCACGTAATACCCATTGCCAAGAAACATACGCATCATCTTCCGTTTGTATTGTACCACACTCTTTCCTTTACACACAGTATAATCTACGCAAGCATCCCATCACTGTATCGGTGATGGGTACACCTGAACGTCATTTCTGGCTTTGACAGATCGGAGCATGTGCATGCATTCAATGCATTGGTATGAATTAACTCTGTGTGCATGCACACAATAACCGATTTGAAGATGCATGTACTGTCTTAACCTGTAACACTACATTCGATCATTATGCGCAACTTGCATTGTTGATTTACTTGTATGCTTCTAGTGATAATGATCTGATTTGAGCGTCAGTTGTCAGGAATATATGCCGAACTGATGTATATGATTACATAACCCAAGAGCCAATTTACATGTTCTGTGTACACGCACACAACAGTTTTAACATAAAGTCCCAGTACCAACATTCACTTCACACCACACCTTTATGCCAAGGCTTATATTGTTATATGATCTTATATTCATGTGCATTCATGACCTGCAGTGAAGAAATTCTACAATCATCAATAGTTCGCATATACATCATATGTTGCCTTGAGCAATTCTGTTGCGAACGCGAGTTGGCAACCACTAGTATCCTTATCACATTGTGTATTATCATGTAAGTTATTATTGTGCAATACAAAGGCATAGCCGACAACGTTACACACATGCAGTTAAATTGGCTCCTATGATACTCTGTACAAGTTGAAGCTGTTATGAGATTAATTTTCAATGCACCACTCGTATCATTGTCCTCTTTTAGATCTCCTCCTGATATGTGACTGGTATTGACATTTCCAGCAGACTTTCCTCTCGACAGCAAGTTGATCCTGCTCATGTATTATATTTCAGTAAAGTGGTGTATTCCTGGCAATGATAGGTTACACAAGCTTGCGCCTAGTGTTACATGCAAGCCCGACTGGTTTACAAAGTCGTGTGATCATGCTTATCCCTTTATAAATTCGTAATCACCAAACAACCCCGCCAACACTCAACAAGTCTTCTTGAAACACGATTCCATGCCAGCAACGCAGCGCTCCATTGACACCAGCAAATTAGCTTCAGAAAACGATGCAATGGGATTGACCAACACGGATGCTGCTCATGATGAGCATGGCATGGAACTTGCGTCTTCATTGTCAACACCCAGGTATGTGTGTATGGAAATAAGAACATAGCATCAAGCGACTGAGTGCTGTTGTTAGGGTTCACCATGACAACAAGGTGTCACAAGGAACCCAAGAGGATTCTGAACGACGCATTGATTTCATCAGCCAACTTCCAGTTGATATTGTTCTTACAACTCTTATTCCCATGTTGGCAGATGATCTTGACAATTTGGATGCATCCATACCATGTCCATATTTGCATGTGTCTACTGCATGGCGTGGTCTTATTATTCAGTGTTTGGGTGGATTACAGTTTTCGATTGACTCTGAAGAAGAAGATGACAGCGATGAAAAGTGTTCAGAGCTCGTTCAGTTTGCTCAGCATACAAAAGCATTGTCTATTGAATACTATGAAGAATGGATGAGTGGTTTATGGCGTAACAGCAACTTCTGTTCGTTGAAGGAGATATCAATTGCATGTATGTTTTACCCAGTTACTTGATTGCCATTTACTCATCTTTTTTTATTATAAGGCTTGCCAGAGGAATATAGTGAACATTTTGTTTCTTCTTTGGCATCCATCAACAGCTTAACCTACGTATCGCTTATAAACGGATCCATATCAATACGTGACCTTGTGTCGACCTGTCCTAATCTTACATCATTGGTTATACCCAAAGATGCTCATCTTAACGCTTTGCCAGTGACACCCTACGTCAATGTGACGACATTATTAATCCGTGAAGCATATGCTGGAATTACCTATGACCAAGTGGTTGCGATTGGCAGAAGTTTCCCTTCACTCAAGGACCTTGAACTCACGGTATGCTCTGATATACTATCTGTGTCCATTTTATCTGAGTATTATCCATTCATGAAAAGCCTTGGCCTATCGATATTCGACTATGGAATTGGAATTACATATTCAGCCCAGGGGCATCCGTGTGATGAGCAAGGGCTCACAGATCTTGTCCTCCGACCGCTTGCACGACGGCAAGCTCTGAGCAGATTCATTTTTTCTCTTATACAACAGCATCAAGAAACACTTGTGCATCTCGACTGGAATGTAGACCTTGACAGCAACGAGAATGATCTTTATCATATTCCATTTCCTCGGCTCAAGAAGCTTGCATTTACGTACTTGGCATGTCGAATACCATGGAATGCACCCATGCTACAAGAATTGAAGATATCACCTGACGCTATCAGCAATTATCCTCAAGTGCTTGAAACTATACCTCCCCATCTGAAGAAATTGCACATGGCACCTTGTCGACCCATACTTTTTTCTGACACAACAATCCTTGGACAATACTTTAATCGCCTTGCGCAGCTACGAAACGTACAATTGAATGAGCTTGTTCTCATTATCGGACCCCTGAAGAACAATGAGCGTATGCTAAACAATATCAGCAACCTGCATCATCTTCGACGATTGGTGATATCTTCTGGGGATTTCGATATTTATCAACTTAAAGGATTCCCAGAAAGTCTTGCTCAAGGATGCCCTGAATTGGATAGTCTTAGATTTAATTGCGAGTTCTCTCCATCATCCGATTTCATTGATGCTCTAAAACCACTTGAGCATTTGAAAGAATTTGCATTTTCCATTGAAGGCGCTTCTCAAGATATTTGGGGTTCGATTCAAACACTTTCACAACTCCAACGCATTGAGATTTACCCTGCAAGTGCATTCAAAGTTTCCGATCTTATATCTTTCAATCAACACAGACCCGATATCCAAGTGATAGTACATAACAGATTAGACATAGATTCGTGATATATAATGTCTTGTCCTTACTCCATTTTTGTTAACTAATTGCTCCTAAGAATCATTACGCATGACATGTTGCCCTTACTAGTTTCCCAACTTTGACATGAAACCAATACAATGCATCATCTTATGACATTCCAATGTGCATGATTTCGATACGCAAGTGAATCACGTCTAAAGGGTTGGCACGCATCATGGTACTTATCCACTACCCTAGGTACATACCAATGTCTGACATTGTTTGTGTAATATATATTATCTTGCATGAGATGATACACAGATTGAGATATGCCAAACATCCTTTTTATTATCAGTGGACCCAATAATTGCAATAGTATCTATGACCAAAAGTACTCCACCAGACACATCCCTACGAGATAGGCAACGATGACTACCAAGTGTACCTGCATGATAACATTCTCGGTGGCATCCATGAACGGTCCGTCAAACATAGTGCTCATTGTAAAATCCGGGGGGGTGTATGTTTCTATTTGCATACTGGTCCTTTGTCAAATTTATGGTAGACAATGGTCTGTGGAGCACTCTGGGTGCGAGTGTTGAATGTATATGATAATGAAAGTATAGCCTTTATTTAATTATAGTGATATTAGAATGGAACCGAATTAAAATCCAAAGGTCATTCTTTTAGTTTCAAGCGATAAAAGTGAAGGAAGGACCATGAGCGGATCACGTGCATCCATCTCGGGTGAAATTTATTATAGGCGCAGCCTAGCTTGGAGTCGTGGTTACATATGCACCCATCTTTTTCTTCTGCAAAAGTCACTTGCCACCCCAACCACCACCAGGAAGTTGTCCTGGCATGTCTTCCACTTGGTAAACACGTTCAGTAAGAATGACGCGTGTCAACTACCACCCCGTATACTGATCAATGGCACTCCATCTAATGGCGAATGTAAGCAAAGAGTTCCTGGGAATGCTCCATTTCCAAGTTGATCCAGTTCGACATTACTGTAACCAAGGTACTTTGTTGCCTGGAATACTCAGGGTCGCTATTTGAATGAAATAATACAAGTTTTACAAATGGTTATCACAGTAGGTGAGTCAAGTGCAGAACAATGATGATGGTGACCAATGAGCCTAACAGGCCAATGAGCATCGCAAGTGAGCAAGTCCATGTGCATGCATACCAAACGAGCACGTTCATATTTATTTCAAGGAGCGTCAAGATGAACATGTCCATGTCCGTGTTTATTTCAAGGAGCATCAACGGTCAAACACTTTGGGGTGTTTTTGCCATCCATACTGGTGCATTATAGGAAGGACGAGTTATTGTCGACACCTACTCGGTCTCTGTCATTGTGTTCATCTTCCACCTTTAGTATCTACTCATAGGCAGATGTAGGATAGAATGGTTATTACGACGACACTCATTGTGATACACTTTGATAAGAGAAGAACCCTGTTTTGTAATATAACATTGATTTTATTCACCACCATCTTGTGCACGAATGGACATACGGATAAAATTGGATTTGGACAAGATTTATGGATGACATTTGGAGATACGAGATGGTTATCATGGCAAGGATGCCAAGATGGAGAATTGGTGGAAAATGGACAAGGGGAAGAAATTGAAAGCATTCAGCGTATAGCAATGAATGATGCATGATTCTCGGTTAGTCACCTGGTTACATGTGCTGCTTATATATGCTTCATATTGAAAGTGTGTGCCTAGTATGCGTTATCTGAACGTATGTTGCATTCAGGCTGCTGAACCTTTGTCTCACATAAACACTACTACTGATTATGCTGTTCTCCTTAATGAGATGGTTTATTTTATTTGGTTCTTTATATCATACAATGAATATGTGTCGTTCGCATAAGTTCAATGTAGATGAACACCTGTTTTTACTGATTCAAACCACTCTTCATTGCAATTGTCGTTGCATTGTGCCAGTCATTTGGTAATGGAACAAAAAGGAGGGACACATGGACATGCTGCACAGGGCTTAACTTTCAGAATGATTCAAGGTTTTATCCCGTAAGCCAACATATTTCAGCATGGGCAAGTAACAATGCTCTTGCATTAAGGGCCCACCACAGTTTTGCGCAATATTGGAGTTTAGGCCCTTGTCAGGTTCATGCCAAGATGGATCTTTGATCGTAATGGCGGCTTGTTCAGGGTAAACAATGTCAACACAAGTCTCGATCAAGGAGATGGAGCGATGAAGCAAAGCATTAAATTGAAACGCGGTTGGCCCTACTACGCAAAATGGCTGTATCATATGCGCATTATACTCCTACTTGATACGTCAGCGTGCCACATTGGTTACCCTATCCCCACACCGGTATACTTCTGTCATTGTCATTGTAGATGCTTTAAATTATATAGTGTATAATCAGCAGTTTAGCATACTATATCATACTCTCTGTTAATACAATGATATGCCAGCTATCTGTTTTATTGAATGAGCTGAACATGGGTGAGACAATGATGGCGAATATTAACCAACCAAACCGCTCCTTTGTTTGAAATGATGCATTTGACACGGATGATAACATGAAGAGCAACACAAAGGGTACTTGCTTTGAGTGATCATTGTCAGTGGGGTGCGTTATAGTTTCTTATCGCTTTATATGATGGTTGATAATAAAGATAGTATTCACAGGGGTGATGCGATCAACAAAAGTGTGATTTGGAGAAAGGATGACCACAGTGGATCACAGGACTTGCTGACATGCATCATTTAATGAGTCGATTATTATTGTTTCGAATTCTGGTAACATAATGCTGGCGAGAAAATATGCTGAAACCTGACACTGACACTAAGGGCTACGGTATATCACGCATGAACCACATACTATTCACATTGCATGCTCAATCGATGTCGAAAAGTCATACATAATAGAAACCAAAGGTGTATCATTGACTTGACATCATCTTTCTTTCAACAGCATTCTCTACGTACTGTTCATAAAACTTATCGAAGTCATTATTGCGCCATACAAAGGCATGGCCGATAACGTTACACACATGCAGATAAAGTTGGTTCATATGACATTCTGTACACGTGGCAGGTGTTATGGGATTCTTTTTCAATGCGCCACTTGTGATATCATTGTTCTCTTTTTTTATCTCCACCGGATATGTGATTGATATTGTCATTCCAGCCCAGTTGACTTTTGGTGACAACAAGGTTGATGCTAGCAACGTATTTTATTTGGATAGAGTGGTCTATTTCTAGCAACGCATACGCTACACAAGCCTGCGCCTAGTGTCATGTAAAGGTCCGACGCCGTTACAATGCCGTATTGCCATGCTCAGCCTTTCATAATTCATAATCACCCCCACTCCATTCCAAAAACTCCTGCGAAGAACCAACTCAACAGGTCTTCTCTGAGAAACACGATTCTATGACAACAATGCAGCACTCCATTGACACCGGCACATTAGCTTCAGAAATCAATGCAATGGGATTAACCAACACGAATGTTGCTCATGATGAGCATGGCATGGAACTTGCATCGTCATTGTCAACTACAAGGTACGTGTGTGCGTATGGAAAAAATGACATAGCAACAGGTGACTGAGTGTTGTTGTTAGGGGATACCATGGCGACAATGTGATACAAGGAACCCAAGAGAATTCTGAGCGTCGCATTGATTTCATCAGCGAGCTTCCAGCCGAACTTACTATCACGAAACTCATTCCAATGTTTATGGATAATGATCGACTGGATTCCTCTGTACCATGTCCGTATTTACATGTGTCCAAACTATGGCGTGATCGTATTATTCAGTGTTTCGGAGGATTACGATTTTCTATTTACCAGGAACAAGAAGATCACAAAGATCAACGGTGCACAGAACTTGTTCAATTTGCTCAGCATACAATGGCACTATCCATTCATTACTATGAGGAATGGATGAGTGATCTATGGCGTGACAACACATTCTGCTCATTGCAGGAGATATCAATCGCAAGTATGTTGTAACCTATTACTTGATTGCCATGTACTTACCTTTATACTATAAGGCATGCCAAAGGAACACAGTCAAAGTTTTGTTTCTTCATTGATGTCCATCAACGCTTTAACACACTTATCGCTTCAATTCGGATCCATATCAATAGCCGATCTTGCGTTGACCTGTCCTAATCTGGAATCATTGGTTATACCGGAAGATGCTCATCTCAGCGCTTTGCCAGTGACACCCTACCCCAGTATGACGAAGCTACTTCTCAGAATCGCACCTAATGCAATTACCAATGACCAGGTGATGGGGATTTGCAAGACTTTACCTTCACTCAGACACCTTCAACTCATGCCATGCGCTGATCTACAATCTGCATTCATTATATCCGAGTATTATCCATTCATGAAAAGCCTTGAAGTGTGGACATACCACAAAGGTGTTGCACTTACTTTTTCAGACCAAGGTCATCCGTGTGATAAGCAAGGGATTACAGATCTTGTCCTTCGAAGTATTTCACGACACCAAGACGTAAGCAAAAGCATTTTTTCTCTGATACAACAGCATCAAGAAACACTTGTCAATATCCAATGGGGTTTAAAGCTTGAAAGCGACGAGAATGATCTTTACGATATTCCATTACCTCGGCTCAAGAAGCTTTCATTTGGTTACTCTGCATGTAGAATACCGTGGAATGCACCCATGCTGCAAGAATTGACAATACCACCGAACGCCATCAGCAACTATCCTGCAGTACTTGATACTGTGCCACCCCATATGAAGAAATTGTGCTTGTATGTTTACCCCGCATTGCATTTTACTGACACGAAAATCATCGGACAATACTTTCAACGCATTGGTCGACAAGTAAACGTACGATTGAATGAACTTTTTCTCCATATCGTCCACTATATGGAGAAGGTTGACAATGTTCTTGGATTTATTGGCAATCTGCATCATCTTGAACGCCTGTGGATCTCTTGTTGGCAATTGGATGTTTATCGTGTGAAAGGCTTCTCAGAAAGTCTCACTCAAGGATGCACTGAATTGAAGAGTCTTATGTTCAACTGCATGTTCGCCCCATCATCCGACTTCATTGACACTCTAAAGCGGCTTGAGCATTTGAAAGAACTTGTATTTTCCATTGAAGGCGCTTCTCAAGATCTTTGGCATTCGATTCAAGCACTTTCACAACTCCAACGCATTGAGATTTACCCTGCAAGTGCAGTCAACATTTCCGATATTAGATACCTTGAGCAACACAGACCCGATATCCAAGTCATAATATACAAGTACTCGCCGTCTTTCGACCGCGTTTAGTGATTTATAATATCTTGTCTTTACTCCATCTTTGTTACCCTGTCGCTCCTAAGAATCATTAAACATGACTTGAAACCCTTACTATTTTCTCAATTTTACATAAGACCAAAACAATGGATTGCCTTAAAACGGTTCAATGTACATGAATGCGACAAGCAAGTCAATCACATTAAAATGATTAGCGCGTAACCTGGTACCCAATCACCTTAGTACCTGTGTATCAGTATATGACAATGCTTATCTAATGTGTATCATGTATCTCGAGATGGTGTGCTGATGATGGCATACTGGAACTCCTTTGTGATGAGAAATACACCCACTGAATGTGATCGTATGCATAACCAAAAGTTAACAAGTTGACTTATCCCTGTTCGATTGGCAATGATCAGTGCCAAAAGTGTCTACATGGTCGCGTTCCCGAACACAATGATGAATGATACATCAAATATTGCGCTCTTTATAAGAAAAAAGAACTTGGGTATCTTTCCACACTGGTTCTCTATCGACATTAACGTACACACTGAGCTCGGCAACGCTGTGGAGGTGAGTAATGTGGATGAAAACGATAATGATGAAAGTATAGGTTTTATCTGAATGGAATGAATAACAATGATTTACAAATATATGACAAAGTTCAGTTCTTCTACATGCAAAGGATACTAATGAAGGAACGACGATGATTGGATCACGTGTATCCATTTTGGGTGCAATTTAATATAGACACAGCCCAACTTGGAGTCGTGGTTACACATGCATCCATCTTTTTCTTCTGCCAAAGTCAGCTACCGCCCCAAACACAACCAGCACATGTGTCGTAGTATACCTGCCACTTGCATAAACACGTTAAGTGAAGACAACGAGTATCAACTGCCAACCAGTTTACTAATCAATGGCACTCCATCTAATGGCGAATGTAGGCAAAGAGTTTTCGGGAATGCTCCATTTCCAAGTTGATCCAGCTTGAGATTACTGTAACCAAGGTACTTTGTTGTCTGGGTTACTCAGGGTCACTATTTGAATGAAAGATACAAGCTTTCCATATGGTTGCTACAGTGGGTAAGTCAAGTGTGCGGATTGGTGATAATGATGAACGAAGCTGACAAGACCATGTCCATTTTAAGTGAACAAGACCATGCCCATGTATATCAAACGTGCAAGTCCAAGGTTTACAGGATCACCGGGATGATCAAGTCCATATTTATTTCAAGGAACGTCAAGAACGATGAAGAACTTTGATGTGTTTCCCCATCCATGCTCATCTATTGAAGCAAGGATAAATTATCATCCGCACCTTCTCGGTCTTTGTCATTATGTTCGCCTTTCACTCTGGGGATTTGGTCATTGTCAAAGTTTAGGATAGGATGATTATTGCGACAACGCAGCTTATCATACACTTCCACAAGAGGAAATCCCCGTTTGTTATATAACACTGATTTTATTACCCACCCACCCGTGCTTCAATCGACATACCGATAAAATTGATCCAAGACATGATTTACGGATCGCATTTGAAAAGGAGAGATGGTTATCACGGAAAGTAAGCCAAGATGGATAAAGGGAAGGAATTGAAGGATTTAGAATATCGCAATCAATGATATATAATACTCGGTCATCATGAGCTACACATGCTACTCAGATACATATTGAATATTGGATGTGGCGCATCAAATGCGTTACCTGCATTTATAAATCATTCAGGGTGTTCATACTTCATTGCACAAAGACCCTATTATTCATTGTTCAGGGTTCTTCATAAAGGAATGGTTGACAATGCTTGACTCGTTACAGCATACAATGGACATATTTCGTTCTCATAGATGCAATGTAGACTAACTCCTTTTTTCTGCTTCAAACCGCTCTTCTTCAAAGCGTTATGGAAATGCATTAATGATTTGGTAATGCAGTGTAAGAAAGGAGGGATGCATTGGACACGTTACATAGTACGTAGTTTAGGAACTATCAACGTTTTATCTACTAAAACAAGATTTCTTTGTATTCAACGACTTGACTTGGTCTGATATGTGGCAGAGACAAAAATGTAATCTGTTGTTGGATGAACGTTGGTCTACCATCACTGCACTATCACCGTTGAAAGCCAGAATGATGCCAGGATATGATGATCCTTCATCATAGCAATGGACAAATGCGTAAGCTCGATAATTTATGAGTGTCAATCTAACATTGTCTAGGGTAACAGTTGCAAGGTCCCACAATACCAGGGTGTAAGATGGGAATCAAGAACTGTATCTCTGTGATTGGTGGTATACACGGTGGGTACAGCAGTGTGCATCCACCATCATTCCATTCGCAATCAGGTACATGAGATGCTTCTGTTGCGGACTGATTCCTTTAGCCCATTATGGTCAACAAGTACATCCCTTTGCCATTTCATACACAATGGTTCAGGTGTATCGACCAGTTCATTTGCATTCAGTTCGCATATTCTTCTACTAAATCGCCCTGGAATCATGCATGATAGCCATTTTTACGTTATTGGATAGATTGACATTCTTTATTTACCACACATCTGTATATGACTTTTGCTACAGTCTTAGGCTTATATCACATTCCATTACTTTCATCCCAGTACCTACAGTGTTACTTTATTCCTCTCTATGGTTTTTCTATCAGTGGTCTCTACTTTAAGTGTCAACGCCTTTATGCCATTACACCAGGTCCTTCAAGGTTTCTCCATTATAGCACCACGGCTGGTTCGCTTGTGACCGATTCCAAGAAGGTCCATATGTTTTCTGCATAGTGAAAAGGGTAACAATGTCAGTATTTATGCCATTCATTCCTATTTTGCATCCACCGTTTTACCTGTTATTCAATACATATTCCCATTTTTTCTATCCTTATGATGTACTGCATCAGTTGGCAGCCATCCTTATGGGTTCAAGCCACGAGCGCAATTGATGCGGAACGTTCAACAGCAGGAAATGGCAACTGGAGCATATCCATATATCTCTCATGTGGTAGTTGACAATCAATGCCTGTTGAATGGCATATTCTCGTTGTTTGTGTATACTGATGCTGTGTCTGACGGGTAGACATTGTTGGCAATGGCGATCATAAATATGTAAATGTACGGTAGACTCGTTGCTTGATAATACATGGATGACAATCGAAATACAGGAAGGACTGTGACATCGCTTCATCTAGAGTATGCCTGTGAAGCAAGTACGGTTCGTCTTGATGTAGCATGTAGCTGCCGGAATTCAATTGGTCGAAATAGATCAAGCAATGTATAAGAATCAACTGATAATATGTTAGGTTCCACCAAGTCTAGTCTATAGAGTATCCGCCAAGGATTGAGAATGGTTTGATATGGTTCAACCTCTGTCAGGTGATGATATTGTTCCGTGTAATAATCCTGGACAACAAGCATATGGTGGCATGAAATGCATGGATAGCTTCTTAGAATGTGATCAATGAGTATTTGCAGCAAGAGAATAAAAGAAGCCCAATATAATGCTGCCTTAATAGCAGATCAATGCACCGATGCACCATATTTCAATCTTTGCGCAAAGCTCGAATGCAACTGCAGCTGCATGTATGATTTTGGTATATGCTGAGAGCTTTCTGTTGCTCATTCTGGCTGTACTAGTAACGCATTCTCCAAAGACTCCTTGCCGGTGATAGTGGTATTAAGCCCTTCATTTCTGTATAACGTCATTCATTAAGCGCCTTGCTGTTGCATCATGGGACCATGGTCATCTCTTCTGTTGGTATTGTAATATTGCCCTTTATTGTAGCACTTCGGAATGAGAAGCATTTGTTGCTAAGCAATGTATTTGTGATCCATCTTTACAAATGGCAATGCCATAATATGTCGCCTGTCACAGTGTTGGTTTCGATGCAGCTATTGTCAGAAACCAGGAGATACGGTCTTCGATATTCGACGATCCATTTTATGCCATCAAGATTGAGATCATTAAATCGTGGTTGGAAAGGCAGTGGTGCTATAAAAGGATTATTAGCAGTGGATGAGATTGCGTGCGTGTTCGTGTATGCAATATTACCTTAGATTCCTGACCGTCATAATTTCGATTGCTTCGCCATTCCTGCGTCCTATGTCATTCCATTTAGATTCTCTGTGGTGTGTTTTCCTACTTTGTAGCAAATGATTACCTTTCTCCTATCACCTGCTTCTTCCAATCCAAATTATCCATGAACATGAATGTATAGCACCATGGCTGCAGATTCCTCGTGATTGCTCATGTTCCAATCGTACTGTTTGTAACGCCCATCTCATCCAGCGCTGCTGACAAACAAGCAATACTTCTGTTGTTAATAAAACGCCCATGATCGTTCACCGCATAATGCCTAATCTCCATTCTTACCATTTCGTATCAAATTGTTTTGCACGCAGTATTGGTGTTTTATTATTGTTCGCAAGTAAATGAGAGGATTCAACGTTTGGTATCACTTGATTGTGCCTTTGGAAGATAAAGTTTTAGCGATAATAAGTAATATCAAAAGGGCGCTCATTGTTACCCATTATATCGGTGCTGGAGCCCAAAGATATCCTTGTACACCACTTCAGCATTTCTAGCACTTGATTCTTCTCAAACCACCACATGATTGTGAGTGGAGAACCTTATCCCCATTGCATTGCTAAACAATCACCTAGTTAATACATTACTCGATCCAATACAGATAGCTCCCCAGTCATACCATCCATACATACCAGCACTGCAGTCGTATTGAAGATGATCCATGACATTGGACATAGCATTCATGGTCTCATTAGCGTTGCGTGGTTAGGATATATTGACTCTGTTTGTAGCTAAAGATGCATCTTCTTGCTGCACAGTGGATGGGACCGCTTATGTTTATTCACGTACTGTCGTTGATTGGCTCCAGTTGTTGTTGTCATTAGCGGCTGCTGTATCCAATCCACCAACTCGTTTATCTGCCACAATATCAACATTGAATACTGACAGCCCTTTGGCATTCCAGGTCATCATCGGGATGACTTTCACATTGCATGGTGATAAATGTATGACTGGGATATGGTGGTTTATGAGTGGATATTGTGTCTTGGTGTAATGCTGTAGTGGAATATGTCATCGCAATGGATGTAACATGTTGATAAAGTTATGCTTTCTCTAACGCCTTGGGTAGTACCAAGTAGTACTGCTGGTAATAGAAGTATATGTGATATAATAAGCTCCAACGCGATTGCATTTTAATCCCTTACCACTGCCTGCTGTCGTAAAGCAGTGTTTTTCAAGACATATTTGTATAGGGCAGAGAGCGATGGTACACCACATGGCTGATAAGAATATAATCAACACCATCCAAACTATGGCACGTAATGTTGTCATGAGCTGTTGTGCAATGTAAGAATGCTGCTTGAATGAGCACAGATGCATACACCATGGTCCTGTTCTTATATACTGGTACTTGCTGAGATATTTGGTAGTGAAAATGTATTACGACTGAAAGTACGTTGAGACTGAAAGATAGTTATGCTTTATTCTTATCACTCTATCGCTTTAAATAAAGATTTTACGAGAGGTTTTAGATGACAGATTGTCAAGAAAGATTAAGAACAGGAACCAATGATTGATGTGTACTTATCAACTAGTCGGTTGTTTCACTTGGCCTTAGCTTGTCCCTTAGATCTTAATAGGTTTCAGTTACTTCTAGATCATCCCCGATGTGTAAATTCTGGAAATACATTAATCCTTT
>PTRB01000233.1:0-17557 GCA_025094155.1 Lichtheimia hyalospora FSU 10163
CTTGGAAGTGTGGTGGTATAATCAGGCTTTGCATGATTGTCATAAAAAGGCAATGTGGCGCCATTCGGTAAAATGGCTTGCCGAGCATAAAGCTGCGACACTTTACTCTAGTATCGTAACTCATTTATTGCATATAAAGATTGTTGAACCATATTGACCATACAGGGACGTAGTAAACAGTTGGTTTATGCTTAAGTAGTATTACTTGGAATTATTTGTCATAAGGAAAAGGATCAAAATTAAAACAATACATGTATTAGAATTGGTATAGATATGGAAGCAAGGATGAGAGCATGGAATGTGTTATATGTATTCAACCCGAAAAAATGACGATGCTATTAGCCAGAATAATAGTGCAAGGGCAAAATGTGCTGGAACACCAGAAATGGGAGGAAAACAAGGTAACTGACTGATGCTTTATTGCTAAAGGATAACTGGATATATACTACATGCAATGCAAAAGAGTGACAATGACGTTAGATAGATACAAGAATATAAAATCAAGCTAGAGGTATGCATTGCATATATCATTAATGTCAAAGAATAGTAGCAAGATATAATGCACAACATGATGATAGTGATTGTCAGTGATCAAATATTATTTCTTGTCATGCAGTGCTATTCTCTGCTCCTTTTTCGATGGTAGCCCGTAGTCGTTCCTCATTTAAATATTCTTATAAACAGAGCATGGCGTTTGTCCTGTGCTGCCTGCTACGTATTGTGCGGATATTCCACTCTACCATCGCAAATAGTGCTGATACTATCATCTTGACAAGTCCAACCATGGCCAAACGTCGATGCAGTGATTGATGCAAGTAATTTATCATCTCGCTATCGGTTGTGTTTTATTATCTCGAAAGTAATATAAGACCAAACAACTATACATATCATATACGTGTTGTATTATTGAATCAGCAACCATTGGCAGATCTCCCACCACAAAACATACCTTGCTATTCTATCCATGGCAATCCACTCACGAAATATTTCTCTTGCTCGTCTTTGTATATGTATTGTATATGAGATCCGTCAGTGATGCTATCCCATCACCACCATCACCATATAACTTCTCCAGTTGGATAACTAGCAGCGATGCTATCTGCATCGTTCATCCGGATCCACATTGTGTTTGGGTGCTTGTTTTGGAGAAGTATGTCAACGCCTGTGCACCATTGTCAACGAAATCGAGACATTAAAGCCTACAGCGGTTTTCCACCGTGTTCCAGCATATCTTTCTTGACGTAGCATGTATTGCTTATATTATTCATTGCTATCGTATTTATCATTGTCGCCTTCAGTTGTATTAGAGGGTTGCTATTCTTGCCCATGTCTACTCGTTGCCGTGCCTTTCGGTTGATAGGTTTCTGAAAGAAAGAATAAAACACACTGCATTGTTTGGAAATCGTTGACACCGTTGCAGTCTTAAACCTCGTGCTGCTGATGCTTTTAATGAGTTCGCCAACTTGTTCCATTGCAAGACTGTGTTGGGATTCGTGTCATGGAAGGAGAAGGGAAAATGAAGCGTGGCACAACGTGTGCTGTTATTAATGCCGACACCCACCATTTCACTCATTTTATTCAGCCAATGCATTATTTGGTATCCTACACAGTACGGAGATGGATATGTGAAAGAGATCGAGTTATATTATGAGAATCACAATAAGCACCTAGTGTAAAGAATGGGTTTAATAGAAAGGTTCTGAAAGGATAAAAGGGATTTGATATGGGTAAAATGTGAAAGCGTATCGACGGATTGATGGGTAATCGATTGAATAGTGGTTGCAGAGATAAAGTAGTGAGCACCAGATATTATACAGCATCAAAAGAGAGTTGTGTGAAGGGAAGTATGTGTGTATGTAAATGAAAATAAAAAAGAATATCAACTATGGGCTGAAGAGTAGACAATTCAAATGTGTTGAGTAAGAAGATGGATGTTTAAATCATACTCATATGCTTCCAGCTTTGGCTTGCGATACTTGATAGAGAATCAGATAAGATTTGGTGAGCAATTTGAACTACTCTTTATTCAACTTGAAAGCGTTCGCATGGAACATGCTTATGCCATTATTTTCATGTGATCTCAGCAGCAATACACAATGGATGAAGGTGTTGTGATTTGCATGAAAGCAAAATGGAAATAAAGCGGATCGTTTAAAACGTCATTAATTCAAGCTTGATATAAAAAATTATTCAAAGTGTGCATTGTGGATAGTGTAAGGAAATTAGTTCCAATGATGGAATGGGAAGGTGTCAAAGATGATGATTGGACGTGTAAGGTCACTTGATGTATGGTGATCTTGTATATTTGCGCGTCGAATTTCGTTGTTCCGAGAATAGAATTGCTTATTGATAGTGAGTGTTTCTTGATGGTTGACACGTGGAACTGCATAAATGTGTCAAAGTATGCAGATCCACATGGCTGACAGGTTGGACAATCCAAGTATAAATGTTTGCTTCAGAAGGCTAGTTTGACAATTGACTTGATTCAACCCTATCATGATTCCTTACAGAGTTATATCTCTTATCCATACAATACTGCAACTGTATCCCATTTGTAACGTGTCCCATTCCCCCAAACTTGTGCCAACTGATACTGTAAGCAACCGATCCTATATTTTTACAAAGGTACATTGTGACGATACTAATTATGGCAAGTGTATATGGAACTGGCATGCTCATGATGAAGTTTGTTGTTCGGATTGTTGCATGGTGCGTTCACGTTGTGCTTGTCGTAGCTTCATAAGCGTCATGGCTTCATATTCCTTATCCGATAATGATGATGATGGATTTGCGGAAGACTAAACAATGATTGTCAGTGATGTTCTGTTTTACCAATCCTATTATTTGACTTGTACCTTTGTTGATGGTATCTGGAAGTTTTTGAAGAAAGATGATTGTGTTGCAGAACCTGAAGCGAAAAGTGGTTTATCCGATCGTTGGGTTGGGCGATTATCCATCTCAGTTGCCATTTTCAAAGCTTCTTGTCTCCGTCGTCGATCCTCATTCATCTTGGTCACAATAGCAGGTTCATTTCCTGTCAACCAATTGATCGATTCGAAAGGTGCAAGCGATGGATGTGAATCTTGGCTGGTAAGAACAGCATGCTAAATAGAATATTAGAATAGCATACAATAACGGTTTCTGTACTTACCGCATCAACTACAGTCTTGAAAACCACCAAGGCACTACCTTTCTTCTTTTCTGAAAGTGCAACTGAATCAACCTTTCCAATAGGTGATAGGATGGTCTCAAGATCTGATTCTGTAAAGGTATGTTTCTTTCGCTTCCATTTGAATTTCAGGGTGCAATCGAGCTCAGTGGGTTCAGGTATTTTTTCTATTATCCACTGCATGAATAATAATGAACGTATCACATGCGATTTATTCGTTTGATTACCTTCTTGTGGTTCTTCCTCTCTCCATTCTTCACGTCGTTTTGCACCTTCAGCTCGTAACCTTGCCAATTCAGCATAATATTGTGCTTCAGCTTGATCCTGTTCCATCTTGGCTTTCTTGGCACGATTCTCCCTTTCTTCCAATTCACTTTGAGCTGCTCGTCGTTTACTATCCATCTCACGCTGCTTCTTTAGCCGCTCCATCTTTGCTTTCATAAGTTTATCATAGGCTGCTCTCGCTTGTTGATCCACCAGCACTTCAAGTGCTTGGGTGAGCTTATGGAAAAGTGCAGCTAGTAAAAGACAACACCGTACATTAGATCAAGCTGCGATCGCACAGTCTTCATCGATCGAGTTTACCTGCATCAGGACTGGGATTCTTATCGGGATGTACTTCACGTGCTTTTAAGCGATATGCCTTCTTGATTTCCTTCTCGGTAGCATCGACCTTGATGCCGAGGAGTTCATAATAGTCAACGTCTGCTTCAACAGCCTGTTTGGACATTAAAAGAAGAGAAAGGGGTGTTGCGGAGAATCATCTGATTATGTCCATGAGCATGGATGGATCCATGTTTGGGAATTGCCGTGTTATGTTGCCATGACATTACATTCCTTATATCTTCA
The DNA here is from genome assembly GCA_025094155.1 of Lichtheimia hyalospora FSU 10163. NCBI lineage: Eukaryota > Fungi > Mucoromycota > Mucoromycetes > Mucorales > Lichtheimiaceae > Lichtheimia > Lichtheimia hyalospora. The sequence continues at coordinate 4,019 of PTRB01000233.1, forward strand.
ACAATCAAATTATAATGAATGATAAGGTCGATGCGACTTGGGTTTATAACAGCATCAAGTGCAGAGACCTGAGAAAGAATGCAATCACAAAACTCGAACACCCCTCGTTAAATTATATTGTCATTATCATTGTCATCCAGTCCTTAGTTTCATTTATTGATAAATCATCAGTTGCTTCTTGGGAATTAAAAATTGAGAAAGATCCTGTGCAGCACGTGACAGCTAGAGAACCCTTTTCAATATCATAGTCGCGTAGTTGGATGCGTTGATTATTCAAAGAGCGATGATGACACATGCGTTAAAGTTTAACGCTGGGGGGTTGTCATAGATATCTTGACACACCCAATCTTTATCAAAGAGAGAGATACCACCATGTCATATGGATTGACACGACTTTCTGATCAAAAATGCTGCATTTGCATTAAACAAGTGTTAATCATAGACTTTGAATGGCGCGTACCCTGGTGACAGCACCTAACCTGAGCAATTGATTTGCCGACACGAAGAAAAAATTTTTTTTCGCTTCTATAAAGGCAGCTTGTCACTGCTGCTTCACGTTGTTGTTTCTCTTCCTCCTTCACCACGATTCGAAACGTGAGTATTACTCTTTTCCAATACCTTTTACCCTTTTTTCTTGAAGCATATGATGCATCCTTTATTTTTTTTTCAAACTAGAGTTTCTGACATACACCGTGATTAATATTTTCTTTCTGATGTGCTTCATCATCCCTTGTCTTTTTCTTCCTTTCCTTTCACGTTCTTGGTTCATCCAGAATGATTCGACTGACCTCGTGTTTTATACTCAAACAGATTTCCCATATCCATGGCATAGTTTCTGGGCTCAAGTATCGCGTGCATTGCTCATGGTATGTGTTTTCGATTGTCGCTGGTAGGAGGGAGATGTTAAGATGTCATATGATGATCAACTTTTATGTTGGAATTACCGCCTGAACATTCCTGTTGATAACTAATGGCTGTTACTGATCATCTTGCATCTCATACTACCGGTTGCATTATTGATTTGAGCACTCGTTTTAACTTTTTTTTTCGCTCACAGATGATAAGCATCCAATTGCACTTTGGCAAAGCTCCGAGGAGCGCATCTCCGTAAAGGTAAGCATCTTCCTACCCATCTTTTCCACCCTTTTCTTTTTCTTGGAGTATGGGATGACATCTAGATGACGAGTCAGACCGAGTCTTTCGCTGGTGATAAACCTCTTTTTTACCATTCATGCATTATCTGATTCTCCACACACACATACCTACCTTTGATTTTATCGTTGACACGGTTTCAGTGTGACTTATGCATATTGTGCTTTATTATAGATAATCCACTTTTATTGTTGGCTTGCTCTCGATGTTGTTGGTGTCAATAACTGAAGGTGGGTTTTCTCAATTGTCTTACAGGTGCATTTCAATCAAGTTTGTCCTCGAAGGATGATTCCATACCAAAAGAAGACAAGCATATGTCTGATCTAGTTGAGGATATATGGTCAGTCTGACAAGGACAAATTTGACAATGCATCTGGTTTCGGCTTTGTTTTGTATGCTCGTGACTCATTCTTTTGTATGTGTTCAGTAGTGAAATCATTATCAAGCAAGTTATTCCAATATTCTCCAATGGTGTCTTTGATCAGGTAAATGTCATTTACTTAAAAGATGAGCAATGAAGCATGATATGATGATATCCAAATTCACGACGGTCTTCCGAGTGACTCATGCGGAAGTCGGGTTATACCCATGTTTCTGACAATGCTTCAATTGTTCTCATTGTGCTTGATAAGTGTATATGTACAATACTAATATACATTTTCATTAGGTATGTTCCATTATTGGTATATTTAGAAAGTAGTGTTTATCCATACATGAAATGAATACAATCAATACACAATTCTATAATGAATTTTTATCTAAGTGCTTTTTGAGTGGATTGGGGGTGGTCATGTGTCAATTGTTCCACGGGTGTTGGAGGTGATTTTAATGTTTCTTTTTCTTTGAACCACTTCCGACATGTCGCATCGCTCATCACGCTCCTACTACGATTCCTCCACAACCGATAGCCATCAACCTGGTAGCCATCATGGGCGTGACCGTCATCGAGAGAGATCTCGCAGCCCACAAACACATCGTCGCCAAGCACGCTCCAATTACTCACCTGAGCAAGGAGGTTATTATGGTAACAGCAGCAGCGACAACAACACCAATAGTTACCATAGAGATGACCCACGCCATTCGAGACATTACGAGAACGACGACTATCGGCCTGACGTAAGATGTTCTTCTCCCTCTTCACTTTTTTTCTGTGTAGTTTGAGCAAATTGCTCTTTCTACACAGGGGGCGCACTTGTTTGGTACTCGATTACCAAATACACCGACACACACACACACACACACACACAACGATAAAAGAACAAGCTTGGAGTCTAACCACATCCCCTACCTATTACACAAGAGTCGCAAACGATATGATGATCGTTCTAATCGTAATGATGATCCTCGTCACCATCATCATCGTCCTCCTCCTCCTCAACGTTTCGAAGATCAAGGACCAGCCAAACCTAACATTAATGTGGTCTTAAGAAGCCTTCCTGATAAAGCTACCGAGCAAGATGTAAGTGGGAAAAGATAAAAACATTGGTTCTATATACATTAAAATATGTGATGATGATTAGATCCACAAGACACTTGAAGATATGGAAGGCAGTGTGGATGAAGTTACTTTGATCAGAGATCGTGATACTGGTAAGAAAATGAACTGTAATATGGATTGTCATAATGAAGCTTCAATGTAGGTGAATCGAGAAAGTTTGCGTTTGTTAGATTCACAAGCGTTGGCCATGCTGTACAATTTGTCGAGAAACACTATCCACATTTCTATATGGGTCATCATCGTGTTCGTATCGATTATTGTCAAAAAGATGGATCGAGAGCAAGTAAATCAGAATGGCGTTGTCCCACTGTAAGTTTTATTGCTGATTTGTATCACAGTGAGTGCATGAACTGATGTTGGATGATAGTGTGGCAAGTTTAATGATGAATCAAGACGCACGTGTGTTGAATGCAGGAGTACGGTGCATGAAGGTTAGTATATTGTCACACTTGTATAAGATCATCCATTCACTCATAATATTTTGTAGGTACCAGAGCACAAAAGCGATCCAAGGAAACCGAGTCCATGGCTATCAATGATGGTACTTCAGATGTTTCACAGATGGCGAGCAACATGCTGTTACTACAAAACTTGGATCATCTTTCATCAGAAGAGTCGATATTCAATGCAGTCAAGGAGTATCAAGGCATTCAACGCGTGCTTCTCATCAAGGACAAGTTGACAAGGATGTCATGCGAATTTGCTTTTCTGGACTTTATGAATGTTCAGGTAGGATGATAGATCTCGAAATATGGAAAGGGATATTTATACATATAATGTTATAGTGTGCTGTTACAGCCATGCGCCAAATGAATAGCGAAGGCTTCAAAGTAGATGGACGAGCGCCCAAGGTGTCATTTGGTAGTCCTGATAGTTTCCTCCCGGCATATGCAGCATCGGAATGGACTGTGCAAGCCGATGTAGCTGATGGACTTTGGATGTATCACGATGAGCAAGCCTATGCATCAGAATATTCGCTTCGTTTAGTACAAGAACGTGCTGAGAAGGAAGAACAAGAAAAGAAATTGGCAGCTGAACGAAAGATGAAGCAAGAAGAGAGCAGCAAATGTAAGTGATTTTTGGATAGTGATGATATGAAATGGAAGATTAATGTCTTTATTCTTTAGCCAAGGATCCCTTGGAGGATGATCTAAGTGCATTCTATGCTGGTATGGGAAGCATCCTTTCATCCGACGATAAGAAAGAATCCACAGATATCTTTTCAGTCCCCAAAGTTTAATTCATTGCTTTTTTTTTTTATAAACACACACACACACACGCATATCGTTTACAAATCATGTATTACGAGTATTTGCTATTATCATATTTGCAATGGGTACAATAGGAGCAATAAGGGAAGAGGGAGAGAGAGCAAATATCAAATGGTTATGGCGCAGCGGTGATAAAGAAGATGATCCTTTTACTTGGAGCTTGTGTACTTGGTCACAGCCTTTGTGCCTTCAGAAACAGCATGTTTGGCCAATTCACCAGGGAGAATAAGACGAACAGCAGTTTGGATCTCACGCGAAGAGATGGTGGAACGCTTGTTGTAAGCAGCAAGTTTGGAAGCTTCGGAAGCAATACGCTCGAAAATGTCGTTGACAAACGAGTTGAGAATGGACATGGCCTTGTTGGAAATACCAGTATCAGGATGCACCTGCTTCAAGACACGATAGATGTAGGTAGAGTACGATTCCTTGCGAGTGACCTTTCGCTTCTTGTCACCAGAAGTCTTGATCTTCTTTTCAATAGTCTTGGAAGGGGCTACAATCAACGTCATCGGTGTCAATGACCAAAGATCTTTTGGTGCATGTTGTCCATTACGCCGATTGAATTAGACTTACCTTTGCCACTAGTTTCAGTTTTTCCTGCCATAGCTTTTCAAAGATAATAAAAAGGAAAGGGTAAAGAGTGAAGAGAGCATGAACCAAACTTATGCCAAGATTATATTCCGCGGATGACGTGGGCAACTATTTATCCTCACTGGATATGTCTCTGACATTTGAATAATCCTTTGCATTGCCATACACTTGGAAGCATGATAGATCATAATTACATAGGCTACACACCAGTTTTATTTGTTTGTGTTGTATTTGATAAAGTAATGATCAGATATCATTTCATTACTATTGTATTGCTATCATCACTTCATCTGAATGGATCCAATTGTTAACGTATACTCTATTGAATGATACTGTGCAAGTTGAATATAAAGGAATGTCACATTTTAGTATTTGAAGATAAAGAGTTGTTGTTGTTATTGCTAACTGGTACCCAAGAATAGAAAAATCATGCTGCGTAACATGATCGGAGCGAGTGAATGATTTCATACAGCGACGTTTTTAGTTGTGTGAGAGTAAGTGAATTCCCTTTATTCTCTTTCTCATCCAATACTACTTTTAACTAGTTGTTTATCATGTCTGGAGGAAAATCTGGAGGAAAATCTGCTGCTGGTTCAAAGTCGCAAACTCGTTCATCCAAAGCTGGTCTTCAGTTCCCAGTGGGTCGTATTCATCGTCTTTTGCGTCGTGGCAACTATGCTCAACGAGTTGGTGCTGGTGCTCCTGTTTACCTTGCTGCCGTTCTTGAATACTTGACTGCTGAAATTCTTGAATTGGCTGGTAATGCTGCTCGTGATAACAAGAAGTCTCGAATCATTCCTCGTCATTTGCAATTGGCCATTCGTAACGATGAAGAGTTGAACAAGTTGCTTGGCCACGTCACTATTGCACAAGGCGGTGTGCTTCCCAATATCCATAGCAGCTTGTTGCCAACTAAAACTAAAAAGGCTGGCGCATCTCAAGAGTTGTAAAGGCGTTACTAGGATACACAACCATATAATTCAAATCAATCAATTTCTCTTGCAGATATCTCTCAAGTTTTGTGTATAAATAAATTACTTGTTAAACAATACGTATCAATCAAGATGATGATCTTGACACTCATTTAGATAATATGAAGCTGTTTTCAAAACAAACACGAATGGTTTTTTTTTCTCAATTGTTATTAAAGTGCAGCAAATCATATACAAGATGTCATTCAACAGGCACTAACTGTTGAGCTAAACTGTCATGTGTGTGTGTGTGTGTGTACTGTGCATGGTGGGACGAAGATTGATAAAAGGAAACACTGTACAGAAAAAAGAAAAGGCGAAAGCTGATGATAAGAGTGAAAGGATATGCTGGTGATAGTATGCGGAAAAATGTTGGGAAAGAAACAATATCAGACAACAACGCATTTAGGAACGCTCACCACGGAGACGACGAGCCAATTGGATATCCTTGGGTTGAATAGTGACACGCTTGGCGTGAATAGCAGCCAAGTTGGTGTCTTCAAAGAGAGAGACAAGATAAGCTTCAGAAGCTTCTTGAAGAGCACCAATAGCAGAGGATTGGAAACGCAAATCGGTCTTGAAGTCTTGAGCAATTTCACGAACAAGACGTTGGAAAGGCAACTTGCGGATCAAGAGCTCTGTGGACTTTTGGTAACGACGAATCTCACGAAGAGCAACAGTACCAGGTCTATAACGATGGGGCTTCTTGACACCACCAGTGGAAGGAGCAGACTTGCGAGCAGCCTTGGTAGCGAGTTGCTTACGGGGTGCTTTACCACCAGTAGACTTGCGAGCGGTTTGCTTAGTACGAGCCATAGTTGATAATGGGTTGCAAAAATGAAAAAAGGAAAAAGAAGTGCAAGAAAGCAAGGAATTAAGAAAGGTTATATATGTTAAGCGTGCTTGTGCAACCACAATCACGCATCAACGCGCATGGTTGAATTTTTTTTTTCATACACCGTTTTTCATCATCGCGCTATACCGCGTAATAAATTTAATCACGCTCCCCCTTACTTCTACGCGATACGTGTCATGCGATTTCATTGATAGCCAAAACATTCCAAATGTGCTTCTAAAACTTAGATTTGGATTGGATGACATACACAGCATAGCTCATAGTTGATGGTTGACAATGGATTGAGAGTTTCAAGTTTTGTGAATGAAAAAGTGGAATGAAAAGAATGCTAGTGTATGTGAAAATTTGTGCATGCAATCTTTTTCATCTGCACGCGTTTGTGAATCGCGTATTCCTTGACACGCGGAAGTGAAAAATGAAAAAGACAAATGAGAAAATTCGATTGTATATAAAGACAGCACATCCCGACACCCTTTTCGCTTTTTCTTTTTTACTTTTCTTTCAATACATCAACAATGACTGGTCGTGGCAAAGGTGGTAAAGGTCTCGGAAAGGGTGGCGCCAAGCGCCATCGCAAGATTTTGCGTGACAACATTCAAGGTATTACCAAGCCTGCTATTCGTCGTCTTGCTCGTCGTGGTGGTGTCAAGCGTATCTCTGGTTTGATCTATGAGGAAACTCGTGGTGTTCTCAAGGTTTTCCTTGAAAACGTTATTCGTGATGCTGTTACCTACACCGAACATGCCAAGCGTAAGACTGTCACCTCTCTTGACGTTGTTTATGCTCTCAAGCGTCAAGGCCGTACTCTCTATGGTTTCGGCGGTTAAACACCATTATCTTGTCATTCACACATTTGTTCACGTTAATCGTTATTCCTCCTCATATTTCACGCTGCACACATATTCATCTTCTCTTTATCGCCACTTTTTTCCATTCCACTGTATACTTGAAGCGCTTCGCTTGTCGCAATATTAACATCGATCAACGACACTGTATCTGTATATAGCGTTTATCCTACGTTGTTCGCGGATTTGATTAAAAACTTCATGAAAACAACATATACCTAACATGTTCATCTTTTTGTAATCATCTCGGTTATAATCATTGGAATGGAAGCATAAATAGCAACTTGCATCCTGCTACAGTGTTAGGGGAAAACATTTGATATAGGTATATTTGAATCAAGCACAGCATTCCTTGAACTTTGCTCCACTAATTCAGGGATTGTATAACAGTTTCTGCATTGTGCTTGTAAAGATTTCCACCTGCAGTTTCTACATTGCTTATTCTTCCACCATCATGTACGCATAGCTCATATATTAGGTAGCTGTATGTATATCATATCCCCCCATAATTGTATATACCAAGTTACCATCCATTTCTTGATCGACATGTGTGCATCTAGCATCACTTGATGAAGGCGTAGTGCGTATTCACAACCGATATTAACGCATGACATGATAAATTGTTGAACTGTGTCAATATCATCCATTTTTCTAGTCAATCATGAGTTGATTTGAACATCGATAGCTATATCCCATTTGTATATTATGCATCATGCCTTTCAAATATATGAAGCATATGGAGAGTGACTTTGTGAAACAAAAAAAAAGATTCATTTTATCTCGTTTCCGAGGACAACGTAAATCAAACGCTATTTACAGATACAAGAATACGGCTAATGTTGAGTGTACAGTTCGATGGATGGTGTGATTCAAATGATGGCAATAGAGATAAAAGTTGAAGATAAGATGGATTTGTATGATCGAGGAAAGAAAAAAAAGTCAAAAACAAATGATTTAGAGTTCTTGGGAAGCACCAGCCTTCTTGGTCTTGGTAGGCAACAAGCTGCTGTGGATGTTGGGAAGAACACCACCTTGAGCAATGGTAACGTGACCAAGGAGCTTATTCAATTCTTCATCGTTACGGATAGCCAATTGCAAGTGACGGGGGATGATACGAGACTTCTTGTTATCACGAGCGGCATTACCAGCCAATTCAAGAATTTCAGCAGTCAAGTATTCAAGAACGGCAGCAAGGTAAACTGGAGCACCAGCACCAACACGTTGGGCATAGTTGCCACGACGCAAAAGACGATGGATACGACCAACAGGGAATTGAAGACCTGCCTTAGCAGAACGGGTTTGGGACTTGGCACCAGCAGCAGATTTTCCTCCAGATTTGCCTCCAGACATGATGAATTTAGTATTTGATATGTAAAAAAGAAAGAGTGATACAGCGTTGCTGTGGTAGCGGGGCCTGGTGTCTTTTATACTTGCCCATCATCTTTTCTCCGCACTCACGTGTGACATGAGCTTCACGCGTACACGCGAAAAATCTTTAGGATGTGAAAATTTTTTTATTACATGAATCGATATGAAAGCGTGTTATTGCGCGATATCACGCTTTAGATCACGTAGTGTATAAGTTATAATGAGGTGAAAACGCGCATTGAAGCAAAACAGGTAATCGAAAAGGAAAAATTTCTCAGCATCAACGCGCGCGCTTTTTAGCAGCAATGTGGCACATAACCAAACTAATTTGTACCCCGTGACTCATTATAGCCACTTGCGGCAAGTATATAAAGTCATCGGCTTTTTGCTTCCTTTTCCACCTATCCCAACTCTTTTTCTATCAACATGGCTCCCAAAGACGCTCCCGCTGGCAAGGCTCCTGCTAAGACTACCGAAAAGAAGGTCAAGGCTTCTGGTGATAAGAAGCGTAAGGTCACTCGCAAGGAAACCTACTCTTCCTACATCTACCGTGTCTTGAAGCAAGTTCACCCTGACACTGGTATCTCCAACAAGGCCATGTCCATTCTTAACTCCTTTGTCAACGATATTTTCGAGCGTATTGCTTCTGAAGCTTCCAAGCTTGCTGCTTACAACAAGCGTTCCACCATCTCTTCGCGTGAGATCCAAACTGCTGTTCGTCTTATTCTTCCTGGTGAATTGGCCAAGCACGCTGTTTCTGAAGGTACCAAGGCTGTTACCAAGTACACCAGCTCCAAGTAAATCAGTTGTTTGTTTGGAAAAAAAGAGAAAGAATTTATTTGGCACCGCAACATCAACATTTCATCTTAAAAAGCGAGAACCAATTCCCTTCAATATCCCTCATTCTCTTTGCTCCGTTCCATCTTGTACAGACCAAATCCGCTTGTTCATATTCTCTTTTGCTTTCTTCAATCCATGTAGTCATAAAATATAATTGCGCAAAAAACACATGCATCGTTGCTCATTTTGCTAGTGGCGTTAATGAATCGAGCTTATCGAGTGATTGGATTAAGCTTTGCAAATGTTTCATTCTAGTTGTCAGGCTGTGCGATTTCATGCGTGCTATACATGTGTTTCATTATGGATAGCAAAGTATGTTACAAATGTAATATATTGGATCGACAAGCTCATAGTCACATTATGCACATTCACAGCATGTAGCTCTGAATCACAATGAAGCCCAAAAGAGACCGTGAACATGTTTTGTGACTAATCTATCAGCGAATAGGATTGCAGTTCGAATGGCATATATGCAGCAGTTATCAACTTTTCCTGCAGCCAGAAAGCCTAGCAGAGTTCCCGAGGAAATCCAGCAGATATTCAATGTTTCTGGGAGAATGGCTAGGTACGTGACATCTTCTTACCTTCGTATGGAGCATCATCAACTACCACAACCAATAGTATTGCTATCATATATTGCCAATACAATCGCAGTACGCTTTGTTTCTTCCACCATCAACCGTATTCTATTTGCGTGCAGCACCAATATCCTTATTTTTGATGTAGTAATACATTTCGTTCATTGTAAGATATTTCTTTGTTTTCGGCTGCCATACTATTATTTCATATCCTACGTGAATCAAATAGCTATTTGCAGTATTGTCATATCACAGCATGAGCTGGATGTACCAATGGTTGTTTTACAATGTCTCGCTTTACTTAAACCATCATCAACATTTGTAAGATGATGGGTTCATTCTGTTATATCTAAATGCTTCAATAGATATAAGCAATGTAATACTGGATGTTGGAAGAAATATACCGGGGCTTTGAGATCTTCAAATGCTAATCTGATAGCGGGATGTTGCGCCTTTGATACTTTTTTATGTTGCATAAATGTGACATGCTATGTATTTCACGATCAGCGTAGTAGCTCAAAGAGGGAACAGCCTAACAACGATCAAGCGTACATGCAGCGACTTGGCCTGTTTATCGTCATTAGTGCATTGATCATCCGGTAGTATCTATAACAACGATAGGTATTGTTAAAGCATACCTTTTTTTATACTCGTTGCTTTGATTCTGAATGGTGGCTAGATCACTATTATAAATTGCTGTTATGATGCATACACGCTGCTGGTATTCTACATATGCTCCATCATTTGCCATATATAGGATGCTGGTGATAGAGCATGACAAAGGTACCTAATATATAAGCTTTATTGCAAGCATAAAGCATATCTTTTACTAATACGTACAAATGCAACCTTGCAGCAAGATGCATTATTCATGAACAGTTATACTTGCTGATCTATACATGGGGTGCAATCATTGACGAAAACGAAACTGTATTGTTTTGGATGCATGAATCTGGGGATGATTGTTCCAAGTTCTTGAAACGTTACACACGACCGATCAATTCGTTGCTTACGCAACAGCTGGTTTATAATCTGAGAAATCAAGCTGTGCACGTATTTCGCTTCTTTGCCCAACCACCCTTATTCTTCTCTACGAACATGTCTGATAACTGTAAGCTCCCTATTATCACGATATCAATGCACATCTAATATACCATTTATGATGCATAAGCAAATAAGAAGCAGTTTTTGGTTGTCATCCATGACTATACTGATGAGGAAGCTCTCGAGCGTCGCATGGCTGCACGTCCCAAACACCTTGCCATGGCGGAGACATCCTATCCCAACTATATTGTGTGTGGCGGTGCTATCTTCGATTCACACGAGGTTTGATCTAACACGGCGGTGACACGCGAGTGATGGGGAAAAAAATGAAATATGAGCATGTGTGGGAAATGTGTTAACTTACCGTGTCTTTGACACAGAATCGTAAAATGGTTGGCAGTGCCATGATCTGTTTGGCCGAATCTGAAGAAGAATTGCAGAAAAAGATTGCTCAAGATCCATACGTTGTGGGTAAAGTATGGAAAGAATGGACAATCTATCCTTATCGCAAGTATGTATAGTAGGCTCTTTTGTGTCATACTACTATTGTTGTTTCTGAATCGGCATTGCTTAACTATTGTATATAGTGCTGTTGGTCTCAAAGCCGAACTCACAGGTCCTGTGATCGTTTGATGAAGATCGAGTAGCCTTGGATGCTTCTTACAGAAGCTATTATCATTCCCAAGGAAATAAAACAAAGAGTACCCCACGATGTTCTATTTTGAAGTTACACAATCTGCGATCGCGGCGTATGCTTCCCGCAGCAACATCTATCCAGCTGACTCAGCTATAAACTGCAGCCAAGACAATTAGTTATTATGAGAAGTACAATAATTGTCTTGGCATTCAATATTGTATATATATAAGTTGGAGAACATAAAGAGAAGAGCAAAACTTGATTATGCCTGTAGGTGACATGAGGAAACAGTTTCATTGGGTCGTTGTGGCTCATTCTTCCCACGTGCCTTTTGCTGGTTATGTCATCATAGTCTGACGGTACCAAGATTGCAGAAGAATGCTTTACAGCTTACGAAAAGCTCAAAACTGGTGATGCTTCATTTGTATTGTTTGAGATTAAAGGCAAGTAGTATAGTAGATAATGGCGATGAAAGCGCAAGATGAAAGTTTGTGTAGTCTCCACTTGAAATAACTTATTGTGCGACTATAGATGAAGTGATCGTGGTGAACGAGATTGGCAAACCTGCAGAAGCATATAATGATTATTATAATGCATTCCTTGAAGCACTTCCTGCCAACGAATGTCGTTATGGTGTGTTATATCTGGATAATGTGATGAATCATCATGGCATAAAAAAGCGTGAGTTAGTATTTTACGGATGGTATGTATTGGAATATGATTATATGTGTGTGTGTCAAAGGAGAATGTTGACTATTATTGGTGGCAATGACCAGGGCGCCGGATCAGTGTCATGTTAAGCAACGAATGATGCACTCGACGTCACTGATCATATTCCGTCGACGGTTGGTTGGCCCTGGGGTTGGAATTGAAATCCAAGCAAATGATGTTTCCGAGGTGAGAATTCCACACCTAACCCCTACATGTAAACATGTACACATGAATCTTTTATCTCCATGAGCTGATTGTGATAATAGGCACAGCGTGAAGAAGTTTTTGAAAAAGCTCAACGACCACCAGTTTTCATCCAATAAAAGGGATCGACGCATTGGGCGGTCTTTTCGTGTAACAACAGCACGAGCTATTTCTATAAAAGATTATGCTCCCTTGACAGCGTCCCACCTAAACATTAACACAGCTGTTCACTATGTATAATAGGATTTGAATGGTTGATTATCATAATCAATGATTGAAAATTTATTGATGATAGGATTAGAAATGAAATGGGACGATGCACCTATAGGATGTATATATTAGATGGATAGGCGGGAAGAATAAGGGCTAAGGGATCATGCAACGGGAGCGGGGGTGGAGATGGGGGGTGCAACAAACGCAAGGGCTCTTTACCAATGTTGGTCTCGCACAGGAACAGATACAACCCAGTGTAACGTTGAGTGCCACACATACACACACACACGCACATACATACACACGTACACATGGTACTCTTAAACTTTTTCATTCATTCATTTGTTTCTTGCAATCCTAATGTTGATCCATGTTGTTAATAAATTATCCTTACCCACTAAGATTAAAGTTGGACTATTATCAATAGCAACAAGCAAGTATAAATATCCATCTACATAACATGTGTGAATGTGAATGTGCATCGCATTCTGTATCTTTATATGAGTGCATATGGATGTGTTGTGATATTGGATAGTGTAGCTGTCAATGGGTCAAGTTGAATGTATTAAATGGTAACATTCTGATTATAGTAGGTAAGATAAAGTGGAGTACAATAGCATATCATTATACCGACAACAACAACAATATGAATAATAATGATAATGATGAAAGATGGGATGTTTTTGTTTCCTGGGTTGGTGGTGATTTGCGCCTGATGACCCCAATAACGGTGGTTTTTTTTTGTGCGGCGTCGCCTTTA